>AWOL01S0042715.1:96354-132185 GCA_000715115.1 Nicotiana otophora | reverse complement strand
TCCCATGTGTTAGATTTCAGCTCTGTCCAATTGGACAAGGATTTGACTTACGAGGAGGAGCCGGTGGCAATTCTAGCCCGGCAAGTTCGCCAGTTGAGATCAAAGAATTACCCTTCAGTTCGAGTGCAATGGAGAGGTCAGCCTATTGAGGTAGCTAATTGGGAGTCTGAGTCCGATATGCGGAGTAGATATCCCCACCTTTTCCCCAGCCCAGTTAGAGGTGGAGAATGTGATGACCCAAAAGGTCATCTTATGTTTTAGAACTCGAATCTGCGCTCTTAAACCTTAAAATCTCATTTTTACCCTCCTCTATTTGCGTGCACAGTCTGGGCAGGTTTCCGGAAAGCTTTTATGTTGAAAATTGATGAAAATAAGAATTTATGCCTTAAAAGTTAATTTTAGCTGACTTCGGTGAACATCTTTGGTAAACGGGCCCGGATTCGTATTGTTACGGTCCCGGTGGATCCGTATCGAATTATGGGACCTGGGCGTATGCCTGGAATCAAATTCGGAGGTCCCTAGCTCAAGTTATGAATTTTGATAAAAATTAAAAGGCTGAACATTATTTGTTTTTAAGAATTGATTGATGTTTCGGGTCTGTATTTTCGTTACGGAGCCCAGTACAGGTTCATTATGATATTTAAGACTTGTCTATGAAATTTAGTGAGAAACGGAGTTGATTTGACATGATTCGGACCTTCGGTTGAAACAATAGTAACTTTAAAGTGTTCTTGAGAATTTCATTTGATTTGGTGCTAAATTTAGAGTTATAGGTGTTATTTTGGCGATTTGATCGCGCGAGCGGGTCCTTATGATGTTTTTAGACTTTTGTGCATGTTTGGTTTGGAGCTCCGAGGGCTCGGGTGAGTTTCGGATAGGCCACGGGATGTTTTGGACTTTGGAAATCTGGTTTTTTTCTGCAGAGTCTGGGTTCTGGCATGTCCTTCTTCGCGTTCCCGAAGGGCCTCTCGCGAACGCGAAGAGTAAACTGATGAGGCAGGGATTTCTTCTTTGTGAATGTGAAGGCTTGGTCGCGAACGCGAAGCGATGGGGGTGTTACCCTTCGCCAACGCGACAAGCCCATCGCGAACGCATAGTGTTATTTCTTCATCGCGAACGTGAACATTGTCTCGCGAACGCGAACACTGTCTCGCGAACCCGAAGACCAGGGAAGGGTAGCCTACGCGAACGCGAGCACTGTCTCGTGAACGTGAAGGCTTGGCAACCTATACTCTTACTGAATGCGACAGTGCTCTCGCGAACGTGATGAACACTGTCGCCCAGCACTTAACAAAATCCAAACACGGGATTTAGCCAAAATTTATTTTTCTCAAAAACCAAACGGTGTGAGGCGATATTTCAAGAGTCATTTCTTCGCCAAAGTATTGGTAAGTGATTCTAAATCATTTTCTTTCAATTACTCATTATATTTCTTGAATTTTCAACCTAAAATCTAGAGTTTTCATGGTAGAATTAGGGGTTAGGGTAGAAACTAGGGATTTTAGAAATTTGGGGATTTAGACCTCAATTGATGTCGGATTCCAAAACCAATTATATATTCGGACTCGGGGATGAATGGGTAAATAGAATTTGCTCCGAACCTCGGGTTTTGACCAAGCGGGCCCGGGGTCGATTTTCGACTTTTTGGAGGAAAATTTGAAAAATTTAATTTATGCAATATAATTGATTCCTTTAGCAATATTTGATATTATTGAGTCATTTTTGAATAGATACGAGCGGTTTGGAGGTGAATTCCAAAGAAAAAGTTGTGATTGAGAATTAAGTGGCCTTCGGAGCGAGGTAAGTGTCGTGCCTAACCCTCACTTAAGGGAATTAGGAACCTTAGATTATTTGCTAAGTGAAATTCATGTGAGCGGCGTATATGTGAGGTGACGAGTATTTATGCGCCGCCAATTTACCTATTTTTTCATGTTTCTTCCATTTTCTTATATTGTCTCTTCCTATGCCTAATTGCTACATGTTTATACTAGTGTTGTTAAATTGATCGTCATTATCATGTTTACGAATTTTCTGTTGGTAATCGAGTATTTATTTTAAAGTTGAGATTTATATTGTGGAACCAGATGTTAAAGTAAGGTTTGTACTTATTATTCTAACTCCCTGTTGTTATTTATGCATTTCATTATGGTAAAGGAGAGTGTTAATGCACGAAGAGTGATGTCGTGCCATAATATGAGTGTTAATGCACGAAGGGTGATGCCGTGCCATATTGTGAGTGCTAAATCACGAAGGGTGATGCCGTGCCATATTATCAGTGTAAAAGCACGAAGGGTGATGTCGTGCCATGATATGAGAGTTAATGCACGAAGGGTGATGCCGTGCATTTTTTCTTACTGTATTCACTATTCCTGTTGATTCATGGTATATTAACTGCTCCGGTGATCATTCTGTTGTAGTTATTTATCTTGTATTCCTCTCAGTATGTTCTCCTCCCGATATTTTCTGTTTAGTTCTTCATTTCTGTTATTTGTATATACACTGTTAAATTGTACATGTTGATTTGTAGGTGCCTTGCCTTAGCTTCATCACTACTTTGTCGAGGTTAGGCTCGACACTTACCAGTACATGGGGTCGGTTGTACTGATACTGCACTCTGCACTTTCTGTGCAGATTTTAATACCGACTCGGGTTGATCGAGATTTTGCTATTAGCCCGCTATACGGTGACTCAAGGTAGATCTGTTGGCGTTCACAGACCTTGAAGTTCCATCTATCTTTTATGTTCTACTGTTTTTTTCATTCAGACAGTTGTATTTCTTTCAGACTATTACTTGTAGTAAATTCTAGAATGCTCGTGAATTGTGACTCCAGATCCGGGTGGTAGTAATTAATACAGTTTTATGATATTTCACACTTATTATATTTCATCTTAGTTAATTATTGTTAATTACTGAATGGGAATAAGGAATTGGTTTAATGATTCTCTAACGTTGGCTTGCCTAGCAAGTGAAATGTTAGGTGCCATCACGGTCCCGTCAGTGAGAAATTTCGGGTCGTGACATCGTTGAAGCTAGAACTTGTGAGATATATATCGAACGATTTGTTAGTAATGTTGTTAGTTGGTGGACTATTTTGTAAGGATCAATATGATTATTATTGATGTTGTTTGGTCTGTTTTGTGGTCATTTTAACTTGTGGGAAGTCATATAAATAGAGGAGGTGTTGTCCGTTTCATCGTAAAATAGGTTGCGGTCGATACATAATAGTTACGACGCTTAAACGATAATGATAGTGTCATTTCTCTTATTGTAGACTAAAGAGTCGTGACATTTTCATAACTTGAGGTTGGGAAGTATATACAAGGTATGTGAGGCTATCCCTTTCCTTCTTTTGCATGACTTCGATTGTACATAATGTAATGAACGAGCTTCCAAAGATACTCCACTCTTAGAAGCTAGCAGTACTTACAAAGTTTCCCTTCTTATGGAACGATTGATGTTTATGTTACTTCTCTTATTCTTATGTTATCAATGTTGTTGGTACTTCCTGATTCTTATAAGATTCTTGATGAAGAATTAATCCTAATAACGTGTACGGAGGATACCGATCTTACGTCACTCCGAAAGGTTCAAAATATGATTCCAATGAGTCCAGCACGCATCATATATATCTATCTATTTTACTCTATCAAGTCGAGCTATAGTCGGTAGGGTACGGCACCTATTGTGCAAACACTGATTAGTTGGGTTTTACCGAGCTCTACATGGCCTTGTACGATTCTACCGAGCCTTATGATGGCCGGGTACATTTTTACTGAGCCTATTACGGCCGGGTACGATATGATGATGATGATGCCCACATAGGTATATGTATGTTTTAAAAGTTTATGTGTGTATATATATATATATATATATATATATATATATGTATATTGTATCATTCATTTCATGCCAGTAGACCTCAGAGATATCCAGATGTTATAGGTTGTATATTCTCTATCCCTGTTTAGATTACTGTTCTTACTTATGCTTTCCTGCCTTACATACTCAGTACTTTATTCGTACTGACGTCCTTTTTATTTGTGGACGTTGCATGTCATGCTGCAGGTCCTAATAGAGAGGTAGGCGAAGCTCCCCCACCATAGTAGGCTGCCTAGTTCAGGGATTATTGGTGAGATCCCTTCTCCGGACTTGCCGTGGTCTTGGTATGCATTTTTGTTATAGATATTATGGGTATGCCGAGGCCCTGTTCCGGCAATGTTGCAGCACTTATGTTCCTTTAGATGCTCATAGACAGGTGTCGACTCATGTATAGTTTGGATTACCTTGTCGACTGAATTTTGTTGTATAGTCAGTCATGGCAGCTTGTCAGCTCGTACCTTATACATAGTTTCATGATAGTCTTGTCGGTCCATGTTATATATGTTCGTGCCATTATCTGTCATTGTTGGTTATTTAGGATTCATTTCTACAATTTATATTGATTTCGTCGGCCCTTATAGATAACAAAAAATGTTAGATAAAATGTGCATTGGTTTTCGGCAGGTATGGCCCGGGTGCCAGTCATGGCCCTCCAGTTTGGGTCGTGACACCCTACTAGCTACAATCTCATTTAATTTTTTAATTATTTTTCTTTTTTGAACACCCTTAGTAAAAATCATGCCTCCGCCACTAGTGGTGGTGAACGGTGATAGTTAATATTGATGGGTGGTAGTGGTGGTGGTAGCTGTAGTTGTGTTGAGGAAGGTGATGGTGGGTGGTGGTAGTTTATAATGGTGGGCGGTGTCGGCTATGGTTATTGATGGTGATGGGATAGTTGGTAGTGATAGTTGAGGTGGGTGAGTGTGTGGTTATGGTTGAGGATGGTGGTAGTAGTTGATAATAGTAGGCGATGGCGACTGTTAGTAATGAATGTGGATAATAACATCTTAATGAAATTAAATCTTTGTTATAGATTTTTATTAATACAGACTCATTAAGTGATTGTGAAGTAAATAAAATAAACACACTTAATGATTAATTAAGATCTGAATTTAATAACAAACGCACTAAATATCTCAGATCTGAATGATTAAGATTCAGACCTCCATTAAGTACAGACAAATGAGGCCTAAATAGAATTAGCAAAGGATTTTATTGCAATTTAGTGACAAAATATATCCGCCGATAATTCCTATATTTTCTTTCTTACTTACTCACTGCAAGCAGAGAGAATGCTTTTTATGATAATGAGAAATTAGTCTAAATTTGCTTAATGGGAGAAAATGTGAGAGGTGGAGAAGTGAAAAGGCCATTGAGCAACCCCTTGGCTATGTGGTGATAAGCTGCTTCTGTTAAGTGAATTCCATCCCAATTTGCAAATTTAGAAGAGTCCAAACATGCCTTAGAGCCAATATGACCACATCTTGCTGAATTGTTGAAGTTGTAAGGACCTCCACCTCCACAACATGCTACCAATGTATTGAAAAATCCTGTGACATTTTGAATGGACACAAAATGAGGACCTAAAATAAAAAAGAACAGCCCGGTGCACAAAGCATATTCTCATATTCACACCAAGTCTAGGGAAGGGCCGGACCCCGAGGGGTGTGATGTAGGCAGCATGTCCTAACACAAACATTAATGATTGATTTCACGGCTCGAACCCATGACCTATAGATCACACATAGACAATTTTATCGTTGCTCCAAATATCTATAATGATATATATGTAGACACAAACACACTTTAAATTTCATCATACTTTTGTAACTTTTACACTTAGAAGATCTCATATTCCCTCTGTTTCAGTTGATGTGGTAAAATTTGAATTGACACGGAGTTTAAGAAAGAAAAAAAAGACTTTTGAAACATGCGAGTTAAATCAAATTATATATATATACTTTTCATTAGAGATCAAAATAGAAAGTTTAATAAATTATTTTCAAATTTAAAAAACTATCATCATTTTTGAAACGGACTAAGATAATCAAATTAATCAACAGTAATGTTAAACTGCTCATAATATAAATTTAGAAAGATGTTATTAAGAAGTTATCTAAAGCATTAATCTAAGTTCATCACAATAAAATTAACTTACCATAATGCTTTGGAGCATGAAACAATCTCTTTGCAGCTCCATAATAATCAGCATATATGATCTTTGCATGAGGATATTCTTCTCTTAGTTTCTCAAGGGAGAGTTTAAGCTGAGAATTGTGATATTTAGAGAAGGCATTGTAGGCTTTGAGACATCCATTTTTGTCATATGCTGCTTTGTTTGTAGTGCCAAACAAGGTTAAGTACAATGCTGAGCACCCAATTGGCAAATTCCCAGGAACTATCAATTCTACTGCTCCTTCCTCTATCAATACCTAATTAAGAGCAAATTATGAAGGAAAAAGTTAAATAATAAGGTTGGGTGAGTCAAGACCTCATTTACATAGAACATCATGTATTTAGACAAAGTCCGAAAAAAGATCGCATGTTAAGGGTGTAATGTAGCAGGGGGCAGATCCAGCTTTAAGGTTATAGGTTCCTGTGAACCCAGTAACTTTTGTTCAAACACATTTGTATTTAAAAATTCACTAAGTATTTATAAATATTTGACTGAGAATCCAATTATTATTATACATATATAACTCGAAATAGTTGTAGGAACTCATAAACTTCAAATCCTGAATCCAACTATGTGATGTAAATAGCCTACCCTAATGCAAGAATTAGTGACTGCTTTCACGGTTCAAACCGGTGTAAGACCTCGTCATATTTTGAATATTAAGGTTGGATGGCCTAGGCCGATACACAAAAGTTGAAATGGATTCTTTAGGCTATAATTTACTTTTTTAATCTATAATGAAAGTAGAGTGAAAGCTTACACTTGTTGCTTCAATAATTGTTTCAACTACTGCTGGTACAAGAGCTTTAAGTTGTTTAATGCTTCCACCAACAAAGTAGGGGTAGTTATAGTCATTGCCTCCAATCTCTCCCACTATAAATAGTGATTTTTTAAAGTATTCTCTACAATCTGCAGGTCAAAATTTAAAAGAATTGAAAAAAACACAAAGGAAAATTAAGAAAAGCTATGAAGAATTAGTCAAAATAGCCGCCGACCTAACAGTCTAAATTAAAAATAATTTGATAGATGTATAATATATTTATAATTCATGTATGATATATGCATAATCGTGTATTAATCAGTGTATAAGTTATTTTTGCTGATTGCAAAAAATAAACAGTGATTTCGACTTGCTATATTTGTGTAGCAATCCTACAAATTATAGTGTTATTTTTTAGCTCAACTCTTTTTTCATTATGCTATTTTTACCAAAAACAAAAACAATAATTTATTTTTCAAACTTATAGCAACTGATTTTGAAAGCTTGCTAAAAACAACCAGCATTTGCAAAAGCTCAAACAAATTTTTGTCGGTCCAATGTTTTGCAAAAATAACCAAACGCCACATACTAAATCTAATAAAACATATCATGGCTAAATTAATAATTGTCATTACTATACCTTTTCTCATGGCACAAATGTTAGACTTCACTTCCTGAAACCATCCCACCTGGTCAGTTAATGAAATATTTGTCCATAAAATTGTTATATTCTTACTATAAAAATACTCAGCAGCAATTGCAGTAGCTCCAGCGATCGCAAAATTCACTCCATGTTCGGCTTTTACGCCATTTTTCAGTGCCAAATAGGGTGGAAGTAATGGCAATCCATACGCCTCCGCTAAATTTAGTAGAATGAAAATAAAATGTCATTACTTTTAAATTAGTGGCGGAACTAGAAATTTTAATATGATATTAAAAAATAAACTTTTACACTACACATCAACCCAACAAAGTCCAAAACGAAAAGATAGCCCTAATCTTTAATTTTTACAAAGTTTAGCCAGTATAATCACGGTATAATATGTGTATAGTCAGTATGTATATATTATACACTTGTTATACATGCAATATACACCAGCGGCAGCTACAAATAATTATGGCTAGACAAGTGAAAATATTTCTAGCCGCCCAGTTAAACATTTTTAGATTGCAAGAATGTAAGACCTAAAATTCGCCTATGCTATATATATAGTATTTAAGTATTTGGCAGTCGGGTGCACAAAGTTTTTCACATTTACGCAGGGTCTACCTCAAAAGGTGTGATGTAGATAGTGTGACCTAATTTAATAAAATATCATTGCTTTCAAACAGTGGTGGAGCTAAAATATTTAACAGAATATTAAAAACAAATACAAAAATATCACACTTAGATTTGAACTTGCAACCTAAAAGATTATTTGGGACAGATTTACCACTAAAGTAGGAAAAGAGAGCTTCCTTATGTGAAGGAGGTCAATAACTTAGAAATTTACTAGAAAAAAAAGTTATTTTTAGTATATTTTTCCGACGAGGAGATAATTAAATTTGAATCCCTTTGGACCATGTAGTTATGAACATTTTATATCGAAAAATAGATTTTCACTTTTACTTGTCACTTTTAACATATCAAGTGAAGACAATTTTTTTTCCTGTTATACCCACAGTATTAATTACTTATTTCAGATAATTTTCTCAAATCCGTTAAAAATATGCACCAATTAATATGAGTATCATGGTAAATTATGCACTTCATTTATTATTTCTTAAGGGGTGTACAAAGTCCATAGTGGACAGGTAAAAGTAAACGGAGGGAGTTTATACTAACATTTAAATAAACATAAGAATAAAAATAGAAGAAACATTACCAAAGAAGTCAACAATTAATCGTCCATTTGAACATCGGCCAGTGGCATGTTTGAAAAACGTTTCTCCGTAGGGGAGTTTTCCGATGACCGGAAAAGCTAGGGCACCGGAGAGAAGGAAATTTCCGGTATCGGCGAGTGAATCACCAAAGCTAAATATTGCATTATAAGATTGTTGATTGGGTGAAACTGAGCTCAGAAAGGAACAGAAAATGAAGAAGATGATTTTCATGACGATACACGTAGTTTATCACTAAGTAGTCTGAAATTTCGTCAGACAGAAGGTCTAATTCTGAGCTGAAGTTCTATTTATTGTCCTATTCTCCTTCCTGATCATAGTCACTAGGGAAGGGTTGGGGCGGACTGCATTTCGTCCGAGCTTAGTCTTCTCTTCTGAAACGATTGGAGGCTAAGGAACGGACACTTTTGAAGAAGGGCACAAAGAGCATATATTTCTTTCCACTTTTGTTAGACATAAGCTTTTAAAAATTAGGTCTACATAAATTAAATTAAAGATAGTCTTTTCAGTGGCGGTGATAAATGGTACAAGTAGTTAGTTGGGGAACATGAAATTCATAAATATATAGACTTGAAGTAGGTGAAAGACGAAATTATAGATATTAATTAAAGGAAAATGGCCAATCTATCCTCTGTTATACTGTCGGGTCACATCTACCCTTACCGTTAGCCAAACTTTTTAAAAATACCCTTCACCTAACAGAAAGTCACCAAATTAAAAAAATATTTTTTTTTAAAACCCACTAATATCTCGTTAAATCTTTTTATTTACTGCACTTCTTCCTTACAAATTAGTCATCTCCTTCATAATCATTTGTTGAACTTAAGACATGAACGACATAAAAATACCGATAATCATATATTCATTTATATATTGAGTCATGATTCTTTTAATATCCTTATCGTATGTTTATTATATTCTACCTTTTCGATTTTTTTTTCTTCTAGCTTTTCTCTTTGTTTTTTTCCACCATGCAGAATTGTGCCGAGTATTCACCATGATTTTTTTCACCATGACGTGAATGTTTATAGCATCTTATTAGGTTGACAATTATGAAGTCTTAAGGCAACTAACGAGATATTTCTTCCTCCAACAATGAGCCTTTGTTGAAGAGTATTCACGTACCATATTAGGTGCTCACAGCTACCATATACATAATTACTTGCTATAGTTACTATTTAGTTGTTACTCGACTGTATTTATACTACTGTATTCGCGAATACAGTAGCGGAATTCGCCTAAAAATAGGGAAATTTAGTTGTTTAATAATGGAAAGAAGATCAAGTTGCGTGTATCACTCCTAATTTAACTTAACAAAATCAATTCTACAAAACTTCATTGCTACTGTGTTGTATTTCATGTATTTGGGCAACTGTATTTATAAATAGAGTGAGGTAATCCGCCTAATAAATAGGGATTGCAGCTGTTTAATTCTGTATTTTATCTATTCGTACGACTGTATTTATAAATACAGAGAGGTAATCCGCCTAAAAACAGGGATTACAACTATTTAATTCTGTATTCCATGTATTCGCGTGAATGTATTTATAAATACGTGAGGTAATCCGCCTAAAAATAGTGGTGGTGTTTAATAACGGAAAGCGCAATATTGAATTGTATTCAGTGTCACTATATTGAATTCAATTGTATTCAAACAATAAAAAATCAAGAAATAGGGTGTATACCGTTCTATTCAATTCCACTGCATACATTGTATTCAAATCACATATATTCATTATTCACTATTATATATTATATTCAATTCGACTGTATTCAAACAATAAAAAATCACAAAAACGATGATATTCGGCTATATTAAAAAAATATAGACCTTTGGAATACATTAATACAAGCGAAAAAATAATGTATTTATATAATAAAAAAATACAATGTATTTGAGTGTATTTGTACATAATAGAATATATTTGTATCATTGTATGTGACTCAATAGCAAAGAAGAGAAGAAAGTTCGTCGGAGATGGCATTTTTCGGCCAAGCAAAATACTGTATACATTGTATTAAAACTAAAAATGGAGACGAACAAAAAACCGGCCTTAAACTCTTTTCTGGTGTAGCCATGGCCATATCTGTTCGTCTAAGAGGATGAGCCAATAGTGGATGATGACGCCCAAGGATTCTGACGTCGATAACAATTCTGACGATGACCACGATGATGACGTTGGCGATTCTGACGACGATCACAATGACGACGATGATTCTAACGATTACTATTTGCCTACTCCCTCTTTGCTTCAGATCTATTCTCTTCGCTACAGAAAGTCCACCATCGCCACCAAAAATGGTTACTACAACGGCTGCCTTGATGGAAAAGAGACAGAGATTTGAGGGAGAAGAGAGAGAATTGAGAATCTTGTTGATAGAGAGAGAAGGAAGAGAGAGAAAGAACATAATTGGCGTATTTCATGTCTCAATGGTAGACTATAAAATAAATACATATTTTGCTATAAAATAGAAAAGGTAGTTATAAGTAATAATATTTTAAAATTATTTTAGTTTATAATAAATAGGGTGTAATAGTTTGCTATAGGTGGTAAAATTTCAAATATTAATTATCAGTTGATTTAAAAGTGTAAGTTACATACATCATCAGTATAAATAATTGTTTTACACTATCAGTTATCCAAAGGATATCTAGAGGTAAGCCTCATTAAAATGTGGGATCGGTAATCTTAAAAATAAAACAAAATACCTAGTACAACAGATAAATGGACTTGATCGTTTAAAAGTTCCTTAAATACTATTGGTGTATTTTAATTTAACTCTTATTTTAGTATCTTGTCGAGAGAAAAACAAGAAAAAAGGAAACTTGTATCCTAAAATCCTCTCGTGAACCGAATCATAGCCTTTGGAGCAGAAGAAAAGTGAGAAAATTCATGCAATAGTTTTGCAGTAAACTTCGTATTTATCTCAAGAAATTCATATCATATGTATAAATTATTTAGAACCCTAAAATTCAAAAGGGCTAAAAATTCTGAACCGATATACTTCAAATTATGAATTCGTCTCTGACCACACACCATCAGAAAATATTGTCCATTACTCAATTGAACTGTATGCAACCACCACAAAACACTTTTGATTTGGGGCTCAGCCTAATAATTTAATAAATGTAAACTTAAATAAAGCTAGATTTACATATCAAGACTAATTACATCACTACTTTCAAACTTGTAACAGTGCTAACTCTCCATCAAATGCAAGCTAACGTTGGTGTATTGTATGTTACAATATTGGACAGTTATATACAATTTTCTGTACGAGGCAGATCCAGAATTTGAAGATTGCAAGCGCTATTAGACCGTAGTATGCTGTTGGTCTGATTTTCCCTTACTTAAGCCATCAAAAGAACAAAGTTCATTCATTCTAGGAATTGCATATGGACCTTGTAATAAGCCTTTGGCAATCAATCTATACGCTGCCTCTGTCAAATGTACACCATCCCAACTAACATATGAAGAAGGATTATTACACACATTTGATAGTGGTGAACCACAACTTGCCAATGAATCATAATTGTATGGA
The DNA here is from genome assembly GCA_000715115.1 of Nicotiana otophora. NCBI lineage: Eukaryota > Viridiplantae > Streptophyta > Magnoliopsida > Solanales > Solanaceae > Nicotiana > Nicotiana otophora. The sequence goes on along the minus strand of AWOL01S0042715.1, from coordinate 119,945 downwards.
CCTCCTCCTCCACAACATGCTACAATAGTGCTTGTAAAACCTAAACCATCATTAACAAAATTGTTAATAAACTTCCAAATTGATGTTTTCAGAAAGTTCGGGATATAGCGATAGAATTTAATTTTTATATACCGACAACATAAATTTATTTTGAAGAATTAACCTAAATATCACCCATCCTACCACTTAAAATAATAAAAAATAGCCGGCGAGTTTATAATCTATGTACAATGTGTATCATCATGTATGATCAGTGTTTAATCGTATGGCCAGTTACTCTTTTCGTTCTTCTTTTTTCAATTGCATACCTTTTTTGGGAGAAACAAAATTAGTGTTTAATCTATGTTTACCAGCTAAGAAAGCAAATAGTGAATCCAAAGAGCCGGTGAATGTATAAGATATGTATAATTCATGTATAATATGTGTATAATCTATGAACTATTTGTGTAAAAATCCCATAAACTTTTACACTATCTGGTCACCTAAAAGATAACTAGATACAACTAACACTAATAAATGGAATTAGTAGCCTGCTACAACAAGTTAAAGTACACCAATATTATAAAAAATTTATATAGCCAGAGTATATCAGTTACATCTATAATGATATGATGATGTAAAAAGGTAGATTTTACGTACCAAAAGTTTTTGGAGATTTGTAAATTTGCATGGCTGCATTGTAGTAATCAGCATAGATTACGTTGGCTTGAGGATGAAGCTCGCGAATGCGATGGATTTCTTCTTGAAGTAGTTGGTTATGATATTCAGCAAAATTGTTTAACCAATTTATGCAACCAGTTTCAGAATCATATTCATTTTTATTTGAGTTCTTAAAATTAGTTAAATAAGAAGCTGAACATCCAATTGGTAGATTTCCGGGAACAATAAGTGTTTGAGCTCCAAGTTCAATTAGTTCCTGCAACACAATCAACAAAGTGTCACTTAATTAATAGATTAAGAACATAGGCGGAGCCAGAATTTGAAGTTTATGGGTTCGGAATTTTAATCATTTTAAATCAATCGGTTCTAAATTAAAAATTTCATATATTCAATGGATTTCTTAATTGAGACACATATAAGATTTGAACCAAAGTTACTGGATTCGGCCGAACCCGTAACTTATACATTGGCTTAGCCCCTTATTAAGAAAATGTTTTTAATATAGTAATATGAGTTGATAAAAATAATAGAAGAATTAACTCAAATAGCCGTCTACCTAATTGCTTAAACTAAAAATAGCAGACGGATATATAATGTATGTATAATTCATATATAATATGTGTAATATGTGTAATAACTGTATATAATCAATGTATCATTTATGTATACTGATTAGAAAAAATAAACATTAAATCTGACCGGTTATTTGTGTGTAAAAATCTCAAAATAATAATTGATTCTTACATGAATGGCTAGGCCAATGGCTTTAACAACTTCAGGCACATATGTCTGAACTTCTTCCCTCGGCTTTTTTTGAGAAAATGGATGATTATAATCATTGCCTCCAATTTCCCCCATTAGAACTAGTGAATTTCCAAGAAACTCTCGGCAACCTGATTAATATTTCAAAGAGTATAAGTTTCATGCATTAACGTAAAAATTTACACAATCATATGATGTTTTATAAAGTTAGTTTCTTTGTCACTTGTCTTATGATTTTCTTTTCTTTGGTATCTAATCAAAATTAATATATTGTGGAGGTCCAGTTGTATACGTGTCATCTAAAGTCGGAACGCAGAAGATTTTTAGAAATAAATCAAACATTTATAAAATCAAATATCTCACAAGCTTTTCAAAATTTATTCCCTTATCCCTCCCTTTTATCAGTTTTTAAAGAGAAAGTCGTTTATTTTTCCTCCTCATTATTGTGTGTCAACTTTTTAAAATATTTTTTCATCTTATGCTTATACTTTTTTCTTGCTCAAAAATCATGTAACTTTTTTTCCTCCTCGTAGTCTTGTGCTCTTATCTTGCTCTTATTGTCTGATTGAGAATCTTATAAAATAATATGTAATAGTTTTAATTTTCTACTTTCCAAAATCATATAATCGAAAAAGAAAATCATTTTACAGTTTTTCAAAAATAGTTATAAAATTTTTTCTTCAAAACTCAATTCAAAAAATATCCAAACGGAACCTTAGAATATAACATGATGTCCCCACTATATATTATCTATCTATTTCAAGTAATTCCGTTTCATAATAGGACTCAAACAATTATTTTTCTTGATAAAATCTGGTTACTTTATTAGTGGTTGGTAAAGAGAAGGCTTATCCTAAACAAAAGCAACAAAAGTCTTTAGCTTTATCAAGCACTACATGAATTAGTAAGAAATCCAGAAACATATAATAATATAATTAACAAAAAAAATTAATTTAGGAATAAATCACCTAGTCATCTAGCTTTGTTTGTTTATCACTTTATTCTTTTAATCAAGGGTTTAAGTTATATATATTAAAAATTAAATGCAAACTTTTTTCACATTATCAGGTATTTACATGTGATAGCATATTAGTTGTTATTTTTACCAAGTTACCAATTAATATTAGAAAATATTATCATAGTAATTTACATGCTATTAACTTATAAATAACCCGATTATGTAAATATTTATATCGTTAGTGCATAGAATACTTCATCTATGATTAATGCATGAGCAAATCTAGTGAAAAAGCTACAGGTTCATATATATTCTGAGCATATATTGTGTTAAAATCTCGCTAAATAAGTATACACATTAAATTTTGAGCTCAATAAATTAGACGGGATCAATGTGGTAGAATTTCGAGTCCGAACGCAAATTGAAAATAATGGATCCGCATGTCCCTTTACCTACCTACCACGCCCACCTAGCTAGGTACGACTATATTTCTATTTTCATTGACAAAAGTCTTTTTATCTTTAATTTGTAGTTACTTCTAACTATACATTTAAGCAACCACTTTCCTTACTTAAAAGCTTTAACTTATTGTTGGATCAATTTCTCAACTACTCCTTTTCATTGTCTTTTCTTCTCACACCCTTTTCCATTAAGTAAATGGAAGGCTAGAATTGTAGGGGTTGGTCCCTCTCTTGAGTGGGTGATTTTAGAGGGTGGTGACTACTCCTTTTATTCCTAAAAGAATAACATCATTTTATATTAATTCGTATGAGGAAATGACATTATATTAAACTAAGAAATAATTTAATTTAATTTTTTTATTTTGTTCTTAATGGCAAATTTTTATAGTTAAACTGATTAATGTTATGATCGTTTAACATTATATGTTTTAAAAGTTTTATAGTCACACAAATTTTATAATAAGACAACATAATTGTAACGTAAGTTTTATAGGCACACACGTTTACTTTATCTAATGTTCAATACAAGATTGTCAAACTAATTGTAACGTAAGTTACTCCTAGTTTCATAATTTGAGTGCAGAGAAAGCAATAAATTGGTGTATGATCTTTTGAGTGTTCATGCAATCATGGGTTGCTTATAACAAGAATAAGAGGTACTCCCTAACTTCGGGTTATAACAATCTTATTATATTTTTTACTTGCCTAGAATTTCTTTTCCTCCTATTTTTTTGCGTCTTTGATACGAAAATGACATATTTTTCTTCTATGGTTTGGTCCACTTGGTGGTTTGTCAAAAAACAAAGTGAATAAAAATAAAAGAAGAATTAGTCTAAATAGCCATCAACCAACCTTTTCACCTAAAAATAGACGGATGTATCATATGTGTAATATATATATAATATATGTATAGATGTGTATAATTTATATATATCGATATTAGCGAAGCCAGAAATTTTTCTAAGGGTGTTCAAACTTGAAATAAGTAAAAACAATTCCCGACAAAGAACATTCAATATATGTTATATATCTTTTAAAACCTAATATGTTACCCTATACGCAGTCAATTGAGTGTAGCTTCGCCCCTGTATACTGACTAAGAATAGTAAATAATAAAAAGGAGAAGTAGGAACTCAATAAGATGAATAAATCCATGATGTTGTGGGGTCTTACTTGTAGGAGAATTGCACAAAATTGGCAACATTTGTTTGAACCATTCCAATTCAGTTCCTAAGGACACATTGGTGGCTGGGTTCTTGACTCCTCTTTTCTGCAAAAAAGATATATCTACTGCTGTAGCTCCTGCTACTGCAAAATTCACTCCTCTTATTGAATTTCTGCTACTTGTCATGTTTTTCATAACACCAGCATATGGTGGTATTAGTGGGAATCCCATACTCTCAGCTGCAAATCATATAACATAATTAAAACCAAAGTATTCAGAATCTACGACAAAAACAACAACATATCCAGTCTATTCCCACAAATGGCATTTGAAGGGTAGTGCGTACGCAGTCATACCCTATCTTTGCGGAGATAGAGAGACTATTTTCGAGTATTCAAAATCTAGAGTATTTATTAAAATTTTATAATTTTCACATATATATCTGTATTCCGTAAAAATGGGACACATATAGGAAAATATGTAGAGGAAATGGGATGTCTTCTTCTGTATACAAGTAACACTATATCCCTCATTGGATAATTACGTAGCTCAAAAAACTATATCCCCCATTGTATATACTAACCGTAAAAAAGTATTTTTCAGTATCAAGTCACGTAAAAGATAAAAATAAAAATATTATTTATACGTACCAATAAAATCTATAACGAGACGGCCATCAGAAAATCGACCGGTGGGATGATGAAAGAATGTTTCACCGTAAGGAGGTACAGAAGAAGCAACATGACTATTGGATTTTGAGAGTCGAATGAGGTTTCCGGTATCGGTTAACGAATCGCCGAAGCTAATTATAGACTCATAGCATCCAAGAACAAGTCCAAATGATGCAATCAACAAAAGAATTATTATGTAAATAAAAGAAGAAGTATAAGAAGAAGCCATGGCAATTACTTAAAGTTTTTTTGAATGTTATTTTGTTGCTATTAATAATAGAGGGTTCAAAATTTTGAAGTCCTCTGAGGAGTTGTTTGACATGGGAATGAATTTATAGAAACTTTTGTTTACCTACCAACCCAAAAATTGCCAAATGGCAAGAGTCTACGAGGAAATAGTCCTTTGAGTACAAGTACAACTAACGTTTTCTTTTCTCTTTTTCCTTTTGACGGAGAGTTCAACTAACGTTACTATTAACTGTTTCTTTAATTTCCAAATAACAAATTTAAAATATGTATTTTAAACATTAATCTTTATCCGAGGGTCTATCGAAAACAGTCTCAATGTCCTTTCAGGTTAGGGGTAAAGCTGCGTACATCCTACCCTTCTCATGTCTCACTTGTGGGATTACACTGGTTTTTGTTGTATTTTTAACAGTGACCACCTAACCTTTCTATTTTTGTTTTTTGGAGTTTTACACTGGTTTTCGGTACTCGCTTTGGAGCTTAATTAGAATTCGCGTTTCCAAGTGTAACTTTTGGGTGTAAACCGCTCCTTCAAATACGCGAGCCCAGAGCTCGAATCGGATACCTTTCGCTTAAGGATGAATGAATATTTAACACTTTACTATACTTTTGGTTGGTCTAACCTTCGTGTTTAATAAAACCCATTAAGTTGCTTAATGTGCATTTAGTTAATCAAGATTCCAATACTCTTAGCTCCTCCGTTTCAATTTATATCTCTTAGTTTGCATGTCGTTGGAGTGTCATTAAAGGAAAAAATGGAAGTGTTAGAAATTAAAATATTATCTCCATGACGAACAAGAATAGTTCATTTAATTTTTATTTATTTATTAATATTCATAAGGAAATTATAGATAAAGTAAAATAATTCAATGATGTCCAAATCGTAAAAGCCCGTGGATAATAAACCTCGAAATTTGTAGTATGTTTTTATTGGCCGTTATTTGGCTAATGGATATAACATAGGCTTTAATATAATGGAATAAATTTATAGAAACTTTGTTTGACTCCACCAACTCCAAATGTCCAAATGGCAAGGGTCAATTCTCTTTCAAAATTTATAAATCCAATTTGTATTATTGTTAACTGTGACTATTTAATTTCTGATATCTGAATTAACTGATTAAGTTGCTAATGTTGTTTAGTCATTGCAATGACATAATCAAAGATTCTGATACTCTTAGGATAGCTTCAAATATTGTGTCACCATGACGTATGCGAATAATTCATTTAATTTTTTTATTTATTAAAATTTATGATGTGTCATTCAAGGAGAAAAAAGAATATAATATTAAATAAATATAACATAAAAATATTTAATGATATCCACGTCGATAAGGGCTATGGATATGGACCTCAATTTTGTCTCCTGCTTCTTACAAATCATTTATTTGAATGTTAGTGATTTATTTTAGGAAAACTACATAGAGTCGCTCTTAAAAATAATAATAAAAAATATTTCTTATATACCAATATATAATATACATATATTATATATATTGTATACATATTTTTATATATATTTAGCTATCATATGTAATTATTTTTTATCGACTGGTTAAATGTGTAACTTTCTTATTAAAAATATTTTTAGACCAATTTAGCCCTAAAATAGGAAATTTTTTTTATTGTGCAAGTTAAGCGCAAGTGGTTTTTTGGAGAATCTTTTTACTTTGCTCCAAAGTTGAAAGGAGAGAATCTGATAATGTCACTGCTCCGTTAATATGCTTATATAAGCCTAATAAACAGAAATGGTAACGGGACGGGGTAGGTGACTGTTAAAGGAGTTAGGGCATAGTAGTTGAGAAGAAAACAAAAATGAAAAGATATTTAAGTTGAAACAAATATCAGAAAATTTAACATAACAAGCTAATAGCCCGTTTGGCCAAGATGCAAAAATAAACTTATTTTGAGAAGTATGTTTTTTCAAAAATATTTTTCTCAAAAGTACTTTTGGTGAGAAACAGTTTGTGTTTGGCTATTTAATTTGAAAAGCACGTCTGAGCAGCAATTAGTGTTTGACCAGGCTTTAAAAAACTTCGTTTAAGTGTATTTTTCTCAAAAGTGCTTTTCAAAAAAGCGCTTTTGGAGAGAAACTATTTTTGTCTGTTTCTGCAAAACTGTATCTTCTTCTCCTCAAAAGCACTTTTTTCCTTTCAAAAGCTTTGGCCAAACACCTTAATTTTAGGGGAAAAAAATATTTTTGACCAAAAAAAACTTATTTTTGCCTCAAAAGAAGCTTGGCCAAACAGGCTATAAGGCAGTATAAGATGAATATAAGTGAGTTAAGAAAAAAGAATGGGAAATATTTACTCGTCATGTTTTATGTGATATTATTTTTTAATATTTGAAAATACTTTAATCTTAGAATATTTATTTTATTCTTAATAATATAATTTTATAACCATAAAAATCTCATGACAGGTTAAAACTCACAAGTTGCATAAAGTTTATAATCACACAAATATTATATTTATTTGTCACGACCTTAAATCCACTATAAGCCGTGATGACGTCCAACTTCGTCGTTAGACAAGCCAACACTTAATTATTCATTTTATCATTTTTAAAAATCATAAATTTTTCTTGGATAGGTAGGTTAGTGCATTAAAATAAACCGTAGTTACGTACAGTTTCGTTAAAATAATACGTGAAAGTGAATCAATGTAAAACAATCCATAACAAGTTCTAAAACACCCCCAAAAATCCGGTGTCACAAGTGCATGAGCATTTACTAACGAGTACAATAATAATAATAATAATAATAATAATAATAATAATAATAATAATAATAATAATAATAATAATAATAATAATAATAATAATAATAATAAAAATAAAAAAAATAATACATATGGCCAGAATGTAAGTAAGATAGGGTAAAATAAATAGTACGATGGAGATTCTGTGGACTACGATGCGTGGCCTGGGATGTAGCTCACATAAAGACTCCTCAACAGTTGCGCCTACGTGCCATGTTGATCACCAAATGAACTTGTCAGATCATGCACATTCAGTGCAGAAGTGCAGCATGAGTACGTAAATCAACGCATACCCATTAAGTATCTAGCCTAACCCCGGAGAAGTAGTGACGAGGGGTCGACATTGACACTTACTAGAGGTCCAACAAAGTAATATAATAAAACAATAAGTAGATGTGAAGCACACAACAGTAATGGGGTAAATCTGTAAGTTACATAATCTTCCATATATTTCTTTCTAAAGCATGAATTTCTCAATTCTTGAATGCTACCTTAACAGCTCATAAAATGTCAAGTGCCAAAATCAAATGAATAAGAAATACCATATAAAATATTGGGCATTAGTGGAAAGATAATCTCATGAATATTCGAACTGCCAGCGATATAACGCATAATTATGCCGGGGTCGTTCGGTCCGATCTAGAATAATGTGTACACTGTCAAGAGTCGAGCGACACAGACCATAGATGCATCTATTATACTGCCGAGGCGTTCGGCCGCTCCACAAGAAAGGAAGAAAGTTATCGAATTACGAGACATGTGCTTACAATATAGTATATGAGCACAAAGTGAATATAATCTTTACCGTTTCTCAAATAACTAGCCAACAACTCAAGGTGATAAGGCTCGGCCTAGTATGCATATCTTTATTTCAAAAACAACTTCAACCATAAGTTCAATTAATTAAGCCAGCAGAATGAGTTCAAATAATTCAAATATTACATGATAAGGTTCTAAATCTACCCGGACATAAACATGCTTTAGCTACGTATGGACTTTCATCACCTCGTTCATACATAGCACCCACAATTAGTTGTACATAACAATATTTATCACCTAGGGAGTAGTTTCCCCCTCACAAGATTAAACATGAGACTTACCTCGCTCTGAAGTTCCATAACCGGCTCCAACGCCACTCTAACACTCAACTCCAAGCCAAACATTTCGAAACTAGTCAAACAACGTGCAAATCAATCAAAATATACTCCAATACTTACAATTTAACAATTTATAATAATTTCTAACTCCTCTTGAAAAGTCAATAAAGTCCACCCTCGGGTCCACATGCCCGGATTCTGAAATTTTTCGAAGATAAATTTTACCCATAACCTTATGAACTCAAATATGTGATTTATTCCCAAATCCATGTCTAATTTCGTGGTCAGAATTCACAAAACCTATTCTAGGTTTCCTCTTAAAATCCCACAATTTCCATAATTGTTCATGTATTTACAAGCCCAAATTCGTATATTTAACTTACAACTTGTAGAAATTACTTACCTCATGATTGACGATGAAAATGACGCTCCAAAATCGCTCTAAGGCCGGCTCCCATGGATGAAATGAAATGAAAATAAGTCAAACCGACGCACTTAAACAAGCCCTCTGCCCAGCGATCATCGCACCTGCGGTCATTAGACCGTTTCTGCGGTTCCGCAGGTGCGGTCTAAAATTATGCTTCTGTGGTTTTTCGAAGCCTCCCCCCCCCCATCCACATCTGCGGGCACGAATTCACACCTGCGAAGGCGCACCTGTGCCAGTCCCTTTTCTTCTGCGAAAATGCCCAAGATGCCAGCTTCCGCTTCTGCGCCTTTATTTCCGTTTCCGCGATCACGCAGGTGCGGAAAACGTCTTCGCACCTGCGACCACAGTCCAGCCTTGCCCATGTCGCTTCTGCGATCCGATGCCTCACTCCTATGGTACCGCACTTGCAGTCCTTCTTGTGCATGTGCGAAAACACCAGCATCCAGAACTTCCAGTTTTTCCTTAAGTCTCAAATCCAATCCGTTGATCACTCGCAATCTAACCCAAGGCACCCGGAACCTCAACCAAACATACCAACGCGTCCCCAATTATGATACGAACTTAGTCGAAGCCTCAAATCATGCTAAACAACATCAAAACTACGAATCAATGGACAAAACCTTTCTTTCAACTTTCTAACTTCCAAACTTCGCTGAATGCGTCCGAATTATACTTAAACATCCCAGAATGATGCCAAATTTTGCGTGCAAGTCACAAATCACTATACAAACCTATTCTAAGGCTCGGAACCCCAAACGGGCATCGATAACATAAAAATGCACTTCAAACCAAACTTATGAAATTCTAAAACTTTTAAAATGCTAACTTTCCATAATAAGCGCTGAAATGCTCTCGGACCACCCGATACTCAACCCGAACGAACACCTAAGTCCGAAATTGTCATACGAATCTATTGGAACTTTCAAATCCCTATTCCAAGGTCGCTTAATGAAAAGTCAAATCTTAGTCAATTTTTCCAACTTAAAGCTTCAGAAATTAGAATTTTCTTTCCAAATCAACTTCGAACTTCCGAAAATTCAATTCCGGCCACACGTACAAGTTATAATACATGAAGTGAAGCTACTTAACGCCTTAAACCGCCGGATGACACGCTAATGCTCAAAATGACCGGTCGGATCGTTACATTCTCCCCCACTAAAACATACGTTCGTACTCGAATGTGCTAAGAATTGCTCCGGAGTTGCCCCGAAATCATTGTTCAACACCTTGTGCACCTACATGTGCCACCATAACCCAGTTGAGCACATTAGCTCGATTCAAACTGAAGATCCTCCCTTTTATTTAGTCAATAAGCCTTAGAACCAAATTCCAACCTTCGAATTTCTCTACAAGACCTGATTCTAACATATGAACACCATATCAATCACTAAAATTGTACCAAAACATGATCATGCACCCATGCTGACATCACACACCACACCACATAATTCATTTGCCCAAGGCAACCTCCTCCAAGCACAACAACTGAAAGTTTACTGACCTGAAGCCCGTAGTGTACCTCATAACACATATAAGCCATGTTTCAACTCTCGCAATACTGCCACGACGGAAGAAATGTGTAGAAACTCATAACCACCCGCCGAATTAATAAATCATAGAGTCTCTCCTCCCTACAAGGACCATTACCTCATTCTGAAATGAATAACGATATTTTCTCTTTAATATTCCTTATATAGATCTAATTGCATTGATTTCAGGTCCAATAATCTCGTCTCACCCAATACAAGTTGCTTAGGAAATAATCCATCTTAAACACTGCCAAAAATCTCATATGACGCCAACAATGCGCCAACAAGCTACAAACTCGAATGCGATACATCAGGAAAAACGAACTCTGGAAAAGAACTACCCAGCCCGTGTAATGAATAAACGGCCGAAGAGATGCTATGAACCTTTCTCAGAGAATGAGAAACAAATACATGGGAAAAAAAGTAGAGGGAAACGTACCAACATCTCACTGTTGTGGCGTGCAACCCGATCCAAACATGACATCGTTACGGCATACAACCCGATTCAACCATGATACCGTTGCGGCGTGCAACCCAGTCCAGATAATATACCAGTGGCGGGGTGCCACCCGATCCACACATAATAATAAATACGGAAATACTCATCAAGCCATAATGCATATACTTGCGAAATACCCGAATATCAACCAAAACCACGCCAAGTGAAAAAATACAACCCTGAGGAAACGGATAGCGTCATACGCTACAAAACCCAAGAATGACTATGGTGCAATAAATGACCTGCATCTCGAGAGCCATCCTGCTCATATAACACCACAAGCTACCCGGGACCACAACACATGTATGAATAATCAAGTCATCTCACAAACTGCATGACACAATAAAGTGGAACAACTGACAACGAAAATAACATCCAATGGCCGAAAGCTCCTACATAAGCAACGCTATGCTCAATGAATACATCTGACCTAATGTAGAGCACACATTCACATTAGACCCAATAACGGACCTTTAGCCGATTTCGATCATCATAACCTTTGAAGGATCCACTATGGCCCTATTCATGACACACACGAGCAGCCGTCCCAATCCGGAATGAACTCCCATAATTCACAACCAAAGAACAGAGCGCCTTCAAGGGATAAACTCTCACATTAATGATAGTACCAAAAACCTCCATACTTGGTTCCAATTATTACCATCAAGTGGCTAACATGCCATGCTTATACAATCCCCCCGTGAGGTATACTCCCACAACCTTCTGCACCAGGTAGCAAAGTCTGCACCTCCATATCACCAACCGTACTAATTCGGTAAAGCAATCAAGAATCCGCAAATCAATACACGATGTCTCTCACCTCGGACACCATTCTCAGGCGGCACTAAGATAGTGCCAGCTTCCTCTAAACATCTGAAATTTTCCTTGCTCATCCGAGCTTGTGACATATATATTAACACCAAACCTCGACCTTGGTCCTCAACTTCCAAATTCCCATACCGCTCACTGCACCTATCATGCCGCTACACGGGAGTATTAGAATTCATCATAACCTCTGAACTACTAGTAGAATGAATAATTCACTAGCTAGAAACCTTCCACTTAACTCATTTCATAAGAATCGTTGCAACAAGTAGCCGAATTCCCATAACCGCATAAAATACAAACCCCAAATCGTGGTCTAAACCGCCATAACTCTTTGGAATCCATTTACACATAACAAGGCAATTTGAATCAGATGCCTCCCAAATTAATCAAATTATGGTGGTTGTCAAGCCCGAACGTACGACCACAACCACATGTATAACTAACACGCCGAAGGAACTGATCATTGTCACAATCATGATGGTTCAAACTATTACTAACTGACCCAACTTCTTCCAGTTTACTCTTGAATTGCCTTAAGGAATAATAATAGCTCCATTCCAAAACATAATGAACTCAATCAGCACTCATCCCGAGTGACCCGAATCACGATACCACATCATATCAATACCCATGAACCATCCCATACCCTTCTTATGCGCATAATAATGTCTCCAACGGGTACACCCGTTCTGAAAGATCTTCTGCGAATTCGAAGTAGTTGCTCCCATTTCTCTAATATTGCCACGCAGATCCAATGATAACATAGAAAATTCCCCTAGTATTCTTCATACTCTGCTGCAAAATCTCGGTCTTAAGTAAATAACGAACCTAAGAGTCCTTAGACACCGCTCTTACATTCTTGAACCCATTAGAACTACTGTTGAGAGTCACCCACACTGACTTGGTCCGAATACAATTAACCTCCATCGCTCTGTTAGCACATGAACACTCCCAAAGAAGTAACCGGATTAATTCTTTTCTTTGTACATCAAATCCACCAGAAGCATTACTCCGAGTCTTCCCAGAACCTGCACATGAATCGATAAGGCCAAATATAACACATATTCATCAAGTTCTTTGCCCGAATTACCCCTGATATTTCCTTTTTCTTAGTCGTAGATAATCCACCAATGCACCGATAACCAGAAACTGCACAAGGCGACAGGGTAAAATTCAAAAATAGCCATATTTATAAGTGGTAATTGACAAATAGCCACAGTTTCAAAAGTAATCGAAATTTAGTCACTTTTCATGTAAAAGTAAATCTGAACGAAAACATTGTTCAAAATACGGAAAATATTCCAGCATAATATAATGGAGTTTGAATTTTTTACATGTGAACTTCTAGCATAATATACTGGTCCAACATAATATGCTAGAAGTTCATACACATGTGCTCCAATCTCCAGTATATTATGCTAGAACTTTTCGTGTTGCAGCAAAATAATGGCTATTTTTCAATGACTTTGCAAACGCTGGCTATTTATCAATTACCAATCAGAATATTGGCTAGTCTGTGCTATTTTTACAAGCCGACAACCATGCGATCCAATCGTAGACGGTGGGCTCCCCCATTTAGCTTTAAGCTACCATCACATAACGTAGAGCCCACAACGATTCCTCCTTCTCAATTACCATGATCTCGCATCGTTAACCCGCCAAATTTCTCGAAATCTTTTGTTAAGATTTTCATGAAACATTCCAAATTATCAGCTACAATCGCATACTCGACCTTCTGTTGGGTAGTAAGTAGAACTCTTCGTAGAAACCTCATCAAAATCACGCAAACGCTAACCTGCTTACAGGAGATAACCCACATATGGAATTCCATTTCGACATCTTCCATCGACACTTCACTAAGTACAACTACCACGAAATCAGTAACCCTCGTAAGCCCATGCTCGTCCACCAGCTGTACAAGTCTGTTCATTCCCCATAGTCATCAACTAAAAGTCCGACCATACATTCCAAATTCGAAGTCACGTCGTATCCCACAACGATAATCAAGCTCTTACACCCTTAAACACACCAAGCTAACTTCTTTCGTCATATTCAATCTTACTCAACATAGTAGAACCATTCCAAATAAAATCCGCAGACCTAGTCACTGTCCACCATGATTCCCAAATTGCTCTAAATTTCTCTCGAGGCACGTGACTATCCTACCACAGAATCCATATGCTACTCTGCCACTCTCACTTTGGTTAAACCATCTCCTTTAAGCAACTTCTCGACCTCTATTTTTCATACTTGACCTGTTAGCAATTCAACCACCGCAAGACACCCTCTCTCGCCATGTACTTCCTCATCCTTCTCTACCCAAATATTGCCTCAAATCAAAATCCATCTCTGTAGCACCTGAACCAATAAATTTCAGCCAACTCTAAGCCTCCTAGAAGACCATCTTTCTCGAGCCATAAATATTAGAAATACCGATTCGATTCTGAAACCGCTACACACTGCCATCTCTAACAACTGTTTCTCAAGCAACATTTCACAACACCCTGCCCCAAAGGCAAATCAAAGAAGAACATAACACTGGTGACCTTAATGCATTCAAACAAGGACTATGACGCCACATCACAACTGAGAATTCCACCACACTCGAAATATCAAGTCTCGTTACTCCATCGACCAAGGCCTGGACATCCATAGTCCGGTTTCCTTTCCTCTGCTGGGTTTAAATAGCGAACCTCTAAATCATGCACTGGGAAGTCCTTATTCAAGTTGTTCACTGCCTCGATACATAAACAAGCACCCTACCATTACACCAACACTGTGCGATAACAACGCATGAACATCATAGCAATCTGTGCATAGCCTCAAAACCCTAGGAAATACAGATACTGAGCTGAAATGACAGAACATCCTTCCGCAAGGTGACATTAGTAGCCCACTCGAACACGCAGAGAAAACATCTTGCACCTCATTTGCGGTACCATTTACAATTACTCAATGCCTAATTGATACCAAGCGCTCCACGTCGCATAAGATTGAGTAGGAAGGAAACAAAGGCATAAGCCTCAAAGGAATCAAATCGCACGATGAGGAATCAAGAAGGGAAGCGCTCCTAACAGACTTGTAGCCTCTCGAAGATAGGTACAGATGTCTTCGTACCGATCCGCAAGACTCTAACAGACTTGCTCATGACTCGTGAGACCCAAGTGAACCTAGAGCTTTGATACCAAGTTGTCACGACCCAAAATCTACAATAGGTCATGATGGAGCCTAACATCGCTGTTAGACAAGCCAACACTTAATTATTCATTTTATCATTTTTAAAAATCATAAGTCTTTCTTGGATAACTAGGTTAATGCATTAAAATAAATCGTAGTTACGTACAGTTTCGTTAAAATAATACGTAAAGGTGAATCAAAGTAAAACAATCCATAACTAGTTCTAGAACAACCCCAAAACCCGGTGTCACAAGTGCATGAGCATTTACTAAGGAATATAATAATAACAATACATATGTCTAGAATGTAAGTAAGATAGGGTAAAATAAATAGTACGATGGAGACTCTGTACACTACTATGTGTGGCCTAGGATGTAGCTCACATAAAGTCTCCTCAACAGTTGCGCCTACGTGCCATGTTGATCACCAAATAAACCTGTCAGATTCTGCACATTCAGTGCAGAAGTGCAGCATGAGTACGTAAATCAACACGTACCCATTAAGTATCTAGCCTAACCCCGGAGAAGTAGTGACGATGGGGCGACATTGACACTTACTATAGGTTCAACAAAGCAATATAATAAAATAATAAGTAGATGTGAAGCACACAACAGTAATGGGGTAAATCTGTAAGTTACATAATCTTCCAAATATTTCTTTCTAAAACATGAATTTCTCAATTCTTGAATGCTACCTTAACAGCTCAGAAAATGTCAAGTGCCAAAATTAAATGAATAAGCAATACCATATAAAATGTCGGACATCAGTGGAAAGATAATCTCGTGAATGTTCGGACTGCCAGCGATATAATGCATGATTATGACGGGGTCGTTCGGCCCGATCTAGAATAATGTGTACATTGTCAAGGGTCGAGCGGCACGAATCATAGATACATGTATTATACTGTAGAGGCGTTCGGCCGCTCCACAAGAAAGGAAGGAGGTTAGAATTACGAGACACGTGATTACAATATAGTACATGACCTGAACATAAAATGAATATAATCTTTACCGTTTCTCAAATAACTAGCCAACAACTCAAGGTGATAAGGCTCGGCCTAGTATGCATATATTTATTTCTAAATCAAATTCAATTATAAGTTGAATTAATTAAGCCAGCAGAATGAGTTCAAATAATTCAAATATTACATGATAAGGTTCTAAGTCTACCCGGACATTAACATGCTTTAGCTACATACGGGCTCTCGTCACCTCATGCGTACGTTTCACCCACAATTAGCTGCACATAATAATATTTATTACCTAGGGGTAGTTTTCCCCTCACAAGGTTAAACGGGAGACTTACCTCGCTCCGAAGTTCCAAAACCGGCTCCAACGCCACTCTAACACTCAACTCCAAGCCAAACGTTCCAAAACTAGTCAAACAACGTGCAAATCAATAAAAATATACTCCAATGCTTATAATTTAATAATTTATAATAATTTCCAACTCCGCTCTAAAAGTCAATGAAGTCCACCCTCGGGCCCACGTGCCCGGGTTCCAAAAATTTTCGAAGATAAATTTTACCCATAAACTTACAAACTCAAATATGTGATTTATTTCTAATTCCATATCCAATTTCTTCGTCAAAATCCAAAAAAACCAATTCTAGGTTTTCTCTTAAAATCCCACAATTTTCATAATTTTTCATGTATTTACAAGCCCAAATTCGTATATTTAACTCAGAACTTGTAGAAATTACTTACCTCATGATTGACGATGAAAATGACGCTATAAAATCACTCTAAGGCCGGCTCCCATGGAAGAAATGAAATGAAAATGAGCCAAACCCACGCACTTAAACAAGCCCCCTGCCTAGCAGTCATTGCACCTACGGACACTAGACCGCTTTTGCGTTTCCGCAGGTACGGCCAAAAATTATGATTCTGCGGTTCTCCTAAGACCTCCCTCATCCGCATCTGTGGGCACGAATTTACACTGCGAAAGCGCACCTGCGCCCGTCCCTCCGCTTCTGTGGAAATGCCTCAACTGCCAACTTCAGCTTCTGCGCCTTCATTTTCGCTTCCGCGATCACGCAGGTGCGGAAAACATCTTCGCACCTGCGACCACAATCCAACCTTGCCTAGGTCGCTTCTTCGAGCCGATGCCTCACTCCTGCGGCACCGCACCTGTGGTCCTTCCTGTGCAGGTACGAAAATACTAGCATCCAGAACTTCGAGTTTTTCCTTAAGTCCAAAATCTAATCCGTTGATCACCCGAAATCCACCTGAGGCCCCCGGGACCTCAACCAAATACACCAACACGTCCCCAATTATGATACGAACTTAGTCGAAGCCTCAAATCACACTAAACAATATTAAAACTACGAATCAATGACCAAAACCTTTCTTTCAACTTTCCAACTTCCAACTTCGCCGAACGCGTCTGAATTATACTTAAACATCCCGGAATGACGCAAAATTTTGCGTGCAAGTCACAAATCATTATACGAATCTATTTCAAGGCTCGAAAACCAAAAAGGGCATCGATAACATAAAAAATCTTCCTCAAACCAAACTTATAAAATTCTAAAACTTTTAAAATGCCAACTTTTCATAATAAGCGCCGAAATGCTCTCAGACCACCCGATACTCAACCCAAAAGAATGCCCAAGTACGAAATCACCATACGAATCTATTGGAACTTTCAAATCCCGATGCCGAGGTCGTTTACTAAAAAGTCAAACCTTAGTTAATCTTTCAACTTAAAGCTTCCGAAATTAGAATTTTCTTTCCAAATCAACTCTGAACTTCCCAAAATTCAATTTCAACCACACGTACAAAGTCATAATACCTGAAGTGAAGCTACTCAAGGACTCAAACCACCAGACGACGCGCTAGAGCTCAAACGAACGGTCGGATCGTTACATTATTACTGTAGGTTCTGGAATTCTTTTAGACAAGTTACACAATTGGTTGGTCAACCAAAAATTAATTATATATGCTTGCCATATATGCCAAAATTATATATGCTTATAAGCTTAATAAATAGAAATGGTAACGGGATGGGGTAGGTGATTGTTAACGGAGTTAGGGCATAACAGTTGAGGAAAAAAAATAAATGAAAAGATATTTAAGTTGAAAAAAGATCTCAGAAAATTTAACATAACAAGCTAAGGCAGGATAAGATGAATATAAGGGGGTTAAGAAAAATAATGGGAAATATTTACTCGTCATTTTTATGTGATATTATTTTTTAATATTTGGAAATAATGTAATCTTAAAATATTTATTTAATTCTTTACAATATAATTTTATAATTATAAAAAACTCATGACACGTTAAAACTCACAAGTTAGATAAAGTTTATAACAACACAGATATTATATTTATTATTGTAGTCTCTAAAAGAACTTTGGCAAGTTACACAATTGATCGGTCGACAAAGAAATAATTATATCTGTTAGTCATATATGTAAATATTATACACAACTTATGTAAACATAAATATTTTATAAAGAATATATATTTTGCGGATATTATTTTTTGAAGCGACTAGTCAATATAATATTTTCAAGAATCTTTTTCTTAATATTTTTAACCCAAAATGATAACGATAGAGAAAGTATAATAGAAGAGACAACAAGTAAAGGAGGACCAGATGAACAGATGGAAAGCAAGAAAGTTGACATAGTAGGTCCTTGTGGATAAGCTTCTGTCAAGAAAAGTTTTCATCCATTTGGCATTTTCTAATTGGAGCAACAGTTTAGCAGAAAAAAGTAAAGTTAGAAAATTTGAAATAATAAGAAGAATAGGGGTTGGTGAGAAGATAAATACATATACATCAAATGATGTTGTGCACCACTCAAAATTTTGACTCTTAAGACAAGCTTTCTTGTTAGGGGTGATTGTCGGGCGGATCGGACGAATAATTACTTTTAACGGTTCGACTTAACGGTTATCGGATTATAAATATAGTAATCTGCTAGCCATCCAATAAGATAACGGGCGGATTGGTATCGAATTAAAAATTATCGGACGGTTATCGGGCGGCTTATTGGCTAAACCAATACCAAATTTTTAATATCATCTAAGATCTAACCAAACGATATTTTTTAATTGAAGAGTCTTCAAGACTACTCATACTGTTATACATGTATTAACCAAATTTTTAATACCATAAGGACTACTCATACACACATACACGTATTAATCATTAAGATTTTGATTTTTCGACTTCTCAGTTCAAGAGAGAGACGAGACTGACGATTTCTCTGCCTCTGGTGGCGGCAGACAATTGAGAATTAGAAAATAAAAATTAGGGATTTAGCCATTTGGAGTTTCAATAGTATTTTATATACATAGGGTTAAAAGTATAAATATAAAAATTCTTAACGGGTTAACAGTTTACCCGATAAGAAAATTGACTAATACGCCCCAGACCGTTAAGCCGTTAATTATATAATCTCAATTCGTTCACCATCCATTACCCCGATAATCCGATACCAATAAGCCATCGGTTCGGTTAACGGTTTCGGTTCAGTTTTGAATAGTCCTACTTCTTGTGACAAATTACACTGTATATTTGACCTTATATATATATATATATAGTATAATTTCCGATAAAGGAGTTTGGATAAATCCTCTTGTGCCCTAGTAGTTCCAACGACATATTCGAGACTCGACTCTCGCTCCCTCTTATCCTCTTAATAAAAAATTTCATAATTCAGAATGAGTTCAACATCTATATATCGATCGTGTAAAAAAAAAATACTATTAAGTAAAAGTAATCAACTCATGAAAAATGAATCTAATAGACAAGAAAATTGGGCAAGCAACATAATACTACATATTATATTGTTTGCGTAAAGAATCTTTATGTAAGTTAGAGTAGCTAAATCTTTACTCTATTAATACAAGTTAAATTCAGTTTATTTAATATATTCCTTAAGAGAGAAAAAAGGAAAAAAAATATTATATAATTCCTGGTTTTCTTGGCTACTAATTACTGAATTAGGTTGTCCGTAAATAGACTCCCACCAACTAAAATTGACCTTTTCAGATTTGGAAACTGCATTTTTAATATTAGATATAATCATAGTATTATAGAACCAAGTCAGGTAAAAATAATCATTTGAATATTGATAAGTGTGTTCTCTGCTTATAGCTACTTGATTAGCATTAGAATTTGTACGTCAACGCGTATTTATTTTCATGGTCAATAAAGGGTTTGTCCACTCACCCAGCGAGATACGCAAGAGTTTTCGTAAACGGTAACAATATTTAAATAAGTAAATAAATAAATAATCGTAATTTAATAACTAGTAAGTATACGCAAGAGTTTTCGTAAACGGTAACAATATTTAAATAAGTAAATAAATAAATAATCGTAATTTAATAACTAGTAAGTATACGCAAGAGTTTTCGTAAACGGTAACAATATTTAAATAAGTAAATAAATAAATAATCGTAATTTAATAACTAGTAAGTATACGCAAGAGTTTTCGTAAACGGTAACAATATTTAAATAAGTAAATAAATAAATAATCGTAATTTAATAACTAGTAAGTATTAGTCGGATTAGTTGGGTCTCAAAGTGAGTATTGAATATCTGGTGAAAAAAAGATACTTAAATAGTGGAGAATTGCGACCATATCTCTCCCTCCCCCTTATAATCCTCTCAATAAAAAAATTATAATTTGAATTTAACTTTTCAATTGATAATAAAAAAAATTATACTATCAGATTACCTAAAAGATAATTATTAATAACGACTCATAATAAGTAACATTATATACTAGAAAACAAAGCATAGAACATATATTACATGTTATGTATAAATTGTATAAACTAATTTTTATATTATCAGCATATATACATAAATTACATCTAAATCTTTACACTATGAGAGATATAAGTTAAATCCATTAATTTGTAATATTTTCTTCGTCCCAATTTATGTGATGCTCTTTTCATTTTTGTCAGTCCCAAAAAAAATAACACCTTTCAATATTTAATAACAATTTAATAGTAAATTTTTTTTTTACCCTTCGTGAGATGATTTTTAGCCACACAAATTTCTATAGTTTATTTTAGACCACAATTTTTTAAAAACAATTCCTTTATTCCTTAGATTTTATGCTCAGTGAAATAACTTCATCTAAATTGGGACGGCGGGATTAGTATATCCTTTGAAACGGTATGACAAAAGAAGAAAAAAAAACATTACCAAATCACTTGTTTATATATTTGTTCTATCAGCACCACCCCATCTTAAATCCTATCCAAGATAATGCCCAAACTTTATTTAGTTTTAACAAGAAATTAAAAACCACCAAAGGATGTGGTGCGCGTATGGGTTGCTCTTCCTTTAATTAAAGGTATCGGATTCGAGTTTTGAATATGGAAAAATCCTTAGTAGAGAGCGTTCTTTCCCGAATGAGGCCCTACATGACACAAACCCGGATATAATCGGGATCCAATACGAATATCAGACACCTTGTGGAAACCAAAAACAAAACAAGAAATTAGAAGTGATACTTGATAAGGAAAGTAGAAGTGACCATATTGCATGAATCGCACCACTAATGACAAATGTAAGGCGGCTGTAATTAGACTCCCACCAACTGAAATTGACTTTTTTAGATTTGGAAACTTCATTTTAATACTATAAAAGATATAATTAATTATAAAACAGAAATAGAACCAATTCAGAAAAAAGTAAATAATTTGAACATTGTCAATTGTATTCTCTGCTTGTGGCTGCTACTTGTTTTTAGCATTAGAATTTGTCTTGTCAACGCTTATTTATCTTCGCGAATCACGAGAAAGGGAATGTACACTAATTACCAGAAACAAGTAGTAGTCAGCTCGAAATGCTGCTATATATTTTCTTTTCCTTTTGTTTTTCTAAATGAAATGCTTGCATTTAGTTAATCCATATAATTAACTAGCAAGTATTTTCGGAATTAATTTTTGAAAACTTTTTGGAAGAATTCCTACTAATATCAGGATTCTAAAGCTTCACGTAAAAGTTTCAAAGACACCATCCTAAAGGTAAAAAGTTATCCGCACTTAATATTTACACCAAATAAATGAATGCAAAATATGTGTCTTGCGTACATAATTGATGTTAAGCGATATATATTCTCAGTCGTTAGGTCGGTAGAGCCAACCGACCAACTTCGGTCGATCGGTCACAATCGATCGATTTCGGTTGGTCAATTAAATACCACACTGACTCAAAAGAAAAAGGACGACCAAATCTGCATTGTGGGAGGATACATTCGACCACTAGACCATTGGTATTTTTTAGTTTAAGACTTTATTTTATTTATACTCTTTAATCAGTATTTTTGCGAAAATAACCGATCAATTTCGGTCAGTTTTGTTGAAAACTTAAAACTACTGGGACAAATTAGTTGGTATTTTAAAATGATCGACCGAAATAACCGACTGATTTCGATCGTTTTTTTCTGAATATTAATTTTAATTGTTTTTAAACGAAAAATTCACAGAAGTTAGTCGCGTTCTTGAAAAATAATTTTTTCGAGACGCAAAAAATAGTTTCTCACATTTTGGTACCACAAAAGAAAATGACCAAACTCGGTCGGTTTCTTAAAAAATTAAATAAAAATATTTCTAAAATCGAGCAACTTCGGTCGATATTTATCCGACCGAAGTCGGTCATTTGGCCGCAAACGATTTTGATCGAATTTCTGATAGTGGTACTTTGTTTTAAATCTAACAACAGTACTAAATTAATTTGGGTCAACATATAATTCTTTTTGAATATGGTTAACACTCACTATCTTACTTCTAGTTGAATAAATCCATTCATGAAGTTACTTTGTATTTAGCCCATCTTAAAAATAATTCAAGATTCCAACACTTTCAGATGGCTTAAAATACGGTATCACCATGACGAATGCAAAATAGATTTTATTTATTATATTACAATTAAGGACGTGTTATTCATGAAAAAGAAAAGGAATATACAACCAGACTTTTGTGTAACAGTTTCATTTGTTCCAAATTTTTTGATTGTTATAGCAAAATGCTAGTATGGATAATATATATTATAATATAGCATGAAAATTGGTTCCATAAATAACTTGACTTTTATAGTGAATAATTGTTATGTTATAAAGAGATCTGACTGTATATACAAAAAAAGTACTCTATTTCAATGATGTCCACGACAAAATGGATTATATATGGATAATGAAGAAAAATTAATCTTCTTTTTGTCTCCTGCTTCATACAAATCCATGATTTGATTCGTAATGATTTGTATTAAATCGGACAAATCAATGATTATGTTCAGGGGCTTATCTAGTAGGCTTTATCTAAAACTAAGTTTTGCCGAAAGAGAGGGAGGTTTTCTTTTTCTTTTTTGTTTTTCGGGTGGGTG
>AWOL01S0042715.1:74118-95195 GCA_000715115.1 Nicotiana otophora | reverse complement strand
TTCTATCTGATTTAATTTTAAGATGACCAAAGATATTCTGCTGTGAAAGCTAAGCAAGTGGTTTCTTTTCTTCTTTAGCTTTTTCCTAAAGCTGAAAAGACATAATCATATGATTAACCTAAGTTATTGTTTATCAAATAATTAAGCTAATATTTGGATATAGATTTAATTGAAACTTAAAAAAAAAAAAAAAGGTATAAGTACCCCTCAACCTATGATCGAAGTTTTAAGTACACATCTTACATTTATGGGATTTTATTACCTCTTAAACTATTTTAAAGTGGAATAAATATCTCCTTAAAATATCATAACCAGATTCTTTTTGGGTGGTGAAACACACTCGCGTGTATATTTTGTTACTATTTCTTTTTCTCTCGTTGTGTTCCTTATTTTGATCTATTATTTTATTCTTTCATAACTAATAGCAACAACTTGACAACAATGAAGTCCAATATTTTAATTATCCGATTTCGATTTCGGTTCAAAAAATAATTTTCACGTATGATAATTTTTTTGTTCGTGCGAATTTTTAAGAAAATGACTGTATATTTTCGAAAAGAAAGGAAAACAAAATTAGTTTAAGTTTATGTCATAATTAATTAAGTGTAATATTAAATAAAAAGATGACACATGTACATATACTCAAATTTAGAAACTCATAAAAGATTGAGGAAAAAGTACCGATCTAAAGTTAAAAAATAAACTTTCAAAGAAATAGTGTTGTAAATGGAGCTCAATGCCTTTCAATGGTAGCTTTGTTTTGTGGGGAAGAAGAAAAAAAGTAAAAGACAAAAGATTAAGAAAAAGAAAAGAAAAAGAAAAAGAAAAAGACTAGTAAGTAAATTTCTGGGCATTTTGCCACCACAGCATTTAGGGTGGTAATAATTTCACTTTATAATAGTTGAGGGGGGTATTTGAACCCCCAAAAAGGAAGTGTGTGTAGCTGAAATTTCGGTTACAGGTCGAGGGGGTATGCCTTTCCCAAAAATTAATTGAAGTTGTGCTGAAAATAACTTTTGAAAGTTAAAGTTTATATTTGGACAAGTATTTTATTAAAAAAAAGAAGTTAAAATTTGTGAATAGAAGAAACAATTTCACCCCAAAAACTGCGCTAAACTAATTTTTAGGAACTTGAAAAAAACATTAAAAATAATTTGAATATAAATCAGCTAAAATCTATGGTCAAACGGGAGCTAAGCATATCCTTAATAAGATATTTTCACTTCAAACTCTAAGTGGGCGTTTGGACATAAGAATTGTAAAATTTCGGATAAAAGTAAAAAACAAATTAAGTGAAAATGATATTTGAAAATTAAAGTTGTGTTTGGACATTAATATAATTTTGGGATGTTTTTGAATTTTTGTGAGTGATCTAAAGTGAAAATTTTTTAAAAATACTTTTTAAAGTTTTCTAAAATTTTCGAAAAATTATGAAATTCATCTTCAAATGAAAATCTAAAATTTCATGGCCAAAATAATTTTGGAGAAAAAGTGAAAAAAAGTTCGAAAAAAAAAAAGAAATCTTTTTTATTGCCAAACGAGAAGAATGAACAAATTTCAGCAAGGAGCGTTTACCCCTAAAATAGGGCAAGTAGGATCCTTAGATTACTTGGTCACTGCATTTCGAATATATGGTGGTTATACCAAAATTTAAAAAAGGAATCTTTCTTCGTTTCAATTAATGTAATACATTTTTCTTATTAATTCATTTCAAAATAATGATACATTTCTATATATCACCTAACTATAACTAAATAATAGCAGTAAAGACTCTGCATTTATTTGTTAGTTATAAGTATTAAATGCAATTTATTTCTTGGATAAAGCTGATGCTAAGTTGAAGTAAAGGAAACAAAGTGGTAGGTGATAAGAAGATATTTTCCCGTGAGTGTATGTAACGACTCGACCAGTCGTTTTGCTGTCTAGAACCCCGTTCCCCTAAATAAAATTTTCAGAACATGCTTTTACTATTTTATGACTTGCGGGAATGGTTAATTCGGGATTTGGAAGGGTTCGGGTTGAAATCGGAACACTTGGTTCCTTAAGGTTCACTACTAAAACATCTAGTTTTTGCGACGGATAAATTCTGTAGCTAAACAGAAAAATTCTTCACTAATCTTATTTCGCGACGGATTAGCGACGGATTATCAAGAAATTCTACTAGCTACGGGCGATTTAGCGACAGATTAGCGATGACGTTCGTAGCTAATTTCAGTTTATTTTGTAGTGGTTGGCTTAAAAGGCTAAGCTTGACTTCGGTCAACATTTTTGAGTAAACGACCTCGGAATCAGGATTTGGCAGTTCCAATAAGTTCGTATGATAATTTCGGACTTGGACATATATTCGGATCGAGTTTTGGATGACCCGGGAGCGTTTCGGCGCCTAATAGTGAAAGTTGGTTCTTAAAGGTTTTAAAAGTTCTTTAAATTTGGTTTGGAGCGGGTTTTGGTGATATCAAGGTCCAAACAAAATTTCGAGACCGGGAATAGTTTTGTAATGTCATTTAAGTCTTGCACGTAAAATTTGGTGTCATTCCGAGTAGCCCAAGTACGTTTCGGCGCATTGAAAGTAAATTGAAGAACTTAAAGTTCTTAAGTTTGATTCATCTGGCTTTGGGGTGTGATTCTTAGTTTTAATATTGTTTCGGGCGTTCCAAGAGTTCAAGCGAGTCCGTTTTATGATTCCAAACTTGTTGGTATGTTCGGGCGGCGCCCGGGGGCCCTGAGTGTCAATCGAACGAGGCTCAGACAAAGATGAGAATTTGGAGCAACAGCTGATGCACCAGATCTGTCAAAACTGCACCTGCGCTTGGTCAGCCGCAGGTGCGAGCTCGCAGGTGTGGGCCAAGCCTCACAGAAGCAGCCAAAGGATGGCAGTCTAGGTTCCGCAGATGCGGCCCATCCTCCGCAGAAGCGGGTACCCATCCGCTGAAGCGATCCCAGCCGGCCCAGTGAATTTTGCAGAAGCGGACCCTTGTCCGCAGAAGCGAGGCGCAAGTGCGGCCCTATGACCGCAGGTGTGGAAACCGCTGGAGGCAATGAGCCTCATTTATTATGGGTTAGGATCATTTTTATCACATTTTCTTTCACTCTTGGGCGATTTGAGAGCTTCTAAAGAGGGGATTTCGACCTAGCTTTGTGAGGTAAGTAATTTCTTTTAAATATGAGTTTAATACATATATTATGGTTAGATTTCCACATGAAAATTGGTATAAATCATGGGTTGATATGAAAAATCTAGGGTTTAATAAAAATTTAGATTTTACCCCGAAAATAATTATGAAACTTAGTGAAAATCATATATTATGTTCCTAAGGTTATGGGTAATAACTTTTGTCAAAACGTTCCGGAATTCGGGCGTGTGGGCCCGGCAGATGAATTTTAGGAATCTTATAATTTTGGTTGGGTAATCACTTTAATAGTGGAGATATGAACTTTTTTGAGCATAGATTGATCGATTTATATAATTTTTGACTAGTTTCGAGTCGTTTGGCATCAAATTTGGAGGTTTGAGCTCATTCTTGAATTGGGAAGTAAGCTTTGAGACGAGGTAAGTCTCTTTTCTAACCTTGTAAGAGGGAACTTACCCCATAGGTAAACTTAATTAATATGTGTTATTATTTATGGAGGGCTACGTACACACGAAATGACGAGAGTCCGTGCGTAGCTACTATTCCTGTTTATGCCCGGGTAGTTTTAGGTTTACACAATGCTTGTGGACACCGTTATTTAATTATACTTGTTAACTATATCAAATGGAACTAAGTTAAGGATTTAAAAGCTTCAAGTCGAATTGTCTTTATTTTGAAAAGAATCAAGAAAGGGTTATGATTTATTGATAAATTTATATTTGATCGCGTTGCATGTATGATCCGCGAGCGGGGTAATAGATGCATCTATGGTTCGCGCCGTTTGACCCTCGGCAGTGGACAATTTATATTTATGTTAGATCGGGCTGAACGTCCTCGGTAGTATTCGTGTGTGATAATAGAACTGGAAGTTCCTTTCATAATCTGTATAAATTCATTGTTTGTGTGATCATATGTTTTAAAGGAAGGAAGTGATTCAAGCTCTTAAATATTTCTGAAGACTTGTTAAGTTATTTCTTGTTCTGAGTCTTATTGTTGTATATTATGCTTAATTAGAATTTCATATTATCGTGTTATTGACCCTAATAAGTGTCGAAGTCGACCCCTCTTACTACTTCTCCGAGGTTAGACTAGACACTTACTGGGTACATATTATTTATGTACTCACGCTATACTTCTGTACTTAATTGTACAGGATCTGAGGCAAGTGCATCTGGTTACCAGTCTGGTGCGCAGATTTGATCCCCATCTCGAGACTTCACGGTGAGCTGCCTTCCGAGCCGTTCTGCAGCAGCTGGAGTCTCCCTTATGTTTTATTTTTCTGTCTATTCCCTTTCAGATAGTAGGCTAGTGTTCTTTTGTATATCCTACTAGATTGCCCACATACTTGTGATACCAGGTCTTGGTACACACACTAGTAGACTTATGATTTTGGTTTTGTTTACATGATTACGATCAGTACTTGTTTGTTTCCGTTTAATTATGTCACATTTGCAAATTTCTAAATCTTTTTAACAAATGAGAAAATATTATCCACTTAGTAATCTATTTAAACGGGAAACTATTAGTTTGATCAGTGTTAGTTTACCTAACAATGGTGTTGGGCGCCATCACGACCTATGATGGAATTGGGTCGTGACAACATGATATCAGAGCACTAGGTTCACGTAGGTCTCACAAGTTATGGGCAGACCTAGTAGAGTCTTGCGGATCGGTGCAGAGACGTCCGTACTTATCTTCGAGAGGCTATAGGGTGTTAGAAAACTACTCTTTATTCATCTCCTATCGTGCAGTTGGTGGTATACTAAAACCCTTTCTCTCATTCTCTCACGGATGGTGAGGACGCGTACGTCGGACATTCCAGATCTGGGAGGAGCAGCTCCCCCCGTTGCTAGAGGCAGAGGCAGAGGCCGGGAGAGGGCACCGGCCCGAGGTAGGGGATAAGGCCGTCCTAGAGATGTCTCGGTAGCACCACCAGCGGATCCAGTAGAGGATCCCATCATTGAGGAGCAGGGCGAGGTGCCCACCGTAGAGCGAGCCCCGGTAGATTTCATGTCAGCACCGGGTTTTCAGGAGGTCATGGGACGTATGTTGTGGTTCATGGACACTATGATTCGGGCTGATTTATTTCCAGTAGACCCAGCCACATCTCAGGTGGGATGGGGAGTACAGACCCTTACTGTCTAGGCTGCGGGGCATGCAGCTACAGTATATCAGACTCCCGGTACACTACCCGTGGGCAGAGCCCAGCCAGTTGCAGTGGCTGCACCTGAGCCTAGACCAACTGCGAACGGTGATCCGTATAAGCTATTGGACAGATGGACAAGGCTACACCCTCCTATCTTTGGGGGCGAGCGACATGAGGATATATAGAACTTCATTGACCGGTGTAGGGACAGACTGCACAACATGAGGATATTGGAGTCCCATGGGGTGGATTTCACTACTTTCCAGCTGGAGGGCAGGACCCGTAGATGGTGTCAGTCTTATCTTCTTGGTAGACGAGCAGGTTCTCCTCCTATGAATTGGGATCAGTTTACGCAGCTTTTCTTGGATAGGTATATTCCATCGTCTCAGAGGGAAGAGTTGCGAGGTCAGTTCGACCAGCTCGAGCATGGTCAAATGTCAGTGACCGATTATGAGACGAGATTCTCTAAGTTGTCTCGCCATGAACTTATGATACTTCCTACCGACGCAGAGAGAGTATAGAGATTTGTTGCGGGGTTGCACCCCAATATTCGAGCTAGTATGGCCCGGGAGGTTGAGATGGGTACTGGTTATCAACTAGTAGTAGAGATTGCTCGGAGGATTGAGGGCTACCTCTAGAGGGTAGAGAGAAGATACAACAGGACAAGAGGGCCCGATTATCTAGAGAGTTTAGAGATGCCCCAGCCAGGGGCAGAGGGCAGGTTGGGAGGGGTAAGCCTAGCAGGGCCACATATTCAGCACCACCACCTCCTCGGGATGCTCCGGCGCGACCCTATTTTAGTGCTATGCCAGAGAGTTCTTATCGCCCACCAGCTCATCAGGGTTCTTCCAGTGCATATTTCAGCGCCATGCCAGAGAGTTCATACTGCCCACTAGCCATTTCGGGTTCTTTTAGTGGGTATTTAGGCCATAAGGGTTAGACTTCGGGGCAACAGTCTATGGTACCGAGAGATTGTTACGAGCGTGGAGATCCGGGTAACATGAAGAGAACCTATCCCAGACTTCGAGGCAAGGTAATACAGCAGGGTCATCGGCCCATGATTGCAGCACCAGCCGTCTGACCGCCCAGAGGTAGGGGACAGGCGGGTAGGGACCATCCTAGAGGTGGAGTCCAGGAAGAGGGAGGTCTGCCAGTTATTGTTCAGCCAGGTAGAAGCCAGCCAGCCGGTGCGCCAGCTAGATTCTATGCTTTTCCGGCCAGAACATATATAGTGGCCTTAGATGCCGTGATCACAGGTATTATTTCTGTCTGTGGTAGGGATGCTTCGGTATTATTTAATCCAGGGTCTACCTATTCATATGAATCATCTCTATTAGCTCATTTCCTAGGTATTCCTCTTGAGTCCTTGGGTACTCATGTTTATGTGTCCACTCATGTGGGCGACTCTATGGTTGTGGATAGGATCTATCGGTCCTCTGTGGTCACATTCTGTGGTTACGAGACTAAAGTGGACCTTCTGTTACTTTATATGACCGACTGTGAGGTCATCCTGGGCATGGACTAGTTATCCCCATATCACGCCATCCTTGATTGCCATGCTAAGATTGTTACCTTAACAATGCGAGAGTTGCCTAGATTGGAGTGGAAGGGTTCGTCTGTCAGTACATCTAGTCGGGATATCTCTTTTTTGAAGGCTCGACATATGGTCGAGAAGGGTTGTTTGGCTTATCTAGCCTATGTTCGGAATACCACCGTAGAGTCTCCGACCATTGATTCGGTGCCAGTAGTCCGGGAGTTCGCCGATGTGTTTTCTTTTGACCTTTCAGGCATGCCGCCAGATTGTGACATTGATTTCTGTGTTGACTTAGCTCCAGAAACTCGGCCTATATCCATCCCACCATATCATTTGGCTCCGAAAGAATTGAAGGAGTTGAAGGAACAACTTGAGGAGTTGCTAGCGAAGGGGTTCATCAGGCCGAGTGTATCACCTTGGTGTGCACCAGTATTATTTGTGAAGAAGAAGGATGGGACTATGCGGATGTGCATTGATTACCGCTAGTTGAACAAAGTCATCATTAAGAACAAGTAACCGTTGTCGGGTATTGATAAGTTTTTTGACCAGTTGTAGGGTGCTAGAGTGTTTTCTAAGATCGACTTGAGATTAGGATACCATCAGTTGAAGATTCGGGACTCAGATGTTCTGAAGACTGCCTTCCGTACTAGATATGGCCATAATGAGTTTCTAGTGATGTCCTTCGGCCTGACTAATGCCCTAGCGGCATTTATGGATTTGATGAATAGGGTGTTCAGGCCTTATATCGATTCCTTTGTTATTGTCTTAATTGATGACATCTTGATTTATTCACATAGCATGGTGGAGCACGGGCAGCATTTGAGAGTGGTGCTTCAGACCTTGAGGGAACAGAAGCTATATGCTAAGTTCTCCAAATGTGAGTTTTGGTTAGATTCTGTGGCATTC
Organism: Nicotiana otophora; assembly: GCA_000715115.1. Lineage (NCBI taxonomy): Eukaryota > Viridiplantae > Streptophyta > Magnoliopsida > Solanales > Solanaceae > Nicotiana > Nicotiana otophora. The sequence continues at coordinate 87,478 of AWOL01S0042715.1, read as the reverse complement.
TTGGGGCATGTGGTGTCAGGTGAGGGTATTAAGGTGGATACCAAGAAGATTAAGGCAGTTCAGAGTTGGCCTCGTCCTACTTCGGCGACTGAGATCAGGAGTTTCTTGGGGCTAGCAGGTTATTATCGCCGATTTGTGGAGGGCTTCTCATCCATTGCAACACCTTTGACTAGATTGACACAAAAGGATGCTCCATTCCATTGGACCGATGATTGTGAGGCGAGCTTTCAGAAGCTCAAGACAGCATTGACTACAACACCAGTTCTAGTGTTGCCTTCCGATTCGGGGATGTATACGGTGTATTACGACGCTTCACGCATTGGCTTGGGTTGTGTATTGATGCAGGAGGGGCGAGTTATTGCATATGCTTCACGTTAGCTGAAGCCCCATGAGAAGAATTATTCTGTGCAAGATTTGGAGTTGGCCGTGATTTTTCATGCTCTTAAGATCTGGAGGAATTATCTATATGGGGTGCCTTGTGAGGTTTACACTGATCACCGTAGTTTGCAGCACTTGTTCAGGCAAATGGATCTAAATTTGAGGCAGCGCAGATGGCTTGAGTTACTAAAGGACTATGACATCACTATTCTTTATCATCCGAGCAAGGTGAATGTAGTCGCGGATGCCTTGAGCAGGAAGGTAGAGATCATGGGTAGCTTGGCATTTATTTCAGCAGAGGAAAGGCCACTAGCTTTGGACATGCAGTCCTTGGCTAATAGACTTGTGAGGTTGGATATTTCAGAGCCCAGCCAAGTTCTTGCATGTGTTGTTGCCCAGTCTTCACTATTGGAGCAGATCAAGGCTCGATAGTTTGATGATCCGCACTTGATAGTTCTCAGGGAGCCGGTACTACAGGGTGTTGCCAAGGAGGTTTCTATTGGCGAGGATGGTGTCCTGCGACTCCAAGGTCGTCTATGTGTTCCTAATGTCGATGGATTGAGGGAGAAGATCCTAGACGAGGCACACAGTTCTCGATATTCCATTCATCCAGGTGCTACGAAGATGTATAGAGACCTGAGACAACATTATTGGTGGCGGCGGATGAAGAAAGACATAGTTGAGTATATAGCTAGGTGCCTAAATTGCCAGCAGGTTAAGTATGAGCACCAGAGGCCAGGTGGCTTACTCCAGCAGATGACTATACCGGAGTGGAAATGGGAGCGCATTACTATGGACTTCATAGTTAGATTGTCGTAGATCTTGCGGAAGTTCGATGCAGTTTAGGTCATTGTTGACAGGTTGACCAAATTAGCACACTTCATTCCAGTTGCAACTACTTATACTTCAAAGAGGTAGGCCCAGATTTATATTCGGGAGATAGTTCGGTCGCACGGTGCGCCTGCATCATATCAGACAGAGGCCCTCAGTTCACTTCGCATTTCTGGAGAGCCGTACAGAGTGAGTTGGGGACCCATGTAGAGCTCAACACTATGTTTCATCCACAGACCGACGGGCAGTCAGAGCGGATAGTCCAGATCCTGGAGGACATGCTTAGAGCATGTGTGATTGACTTTAGGGGATAGTGGGATCCGTTCTTACCTTTGGCCGAGTTTGCTTACAATAACAGTTATTAGTCGAGCATCGAGATGGCTCCATTTGAGGTTTTATATGGTTGGCGATGTCGTTCTCCTATCCGGTGGTTTGAGCCCAGTGAGGCTAAGTTATATGGTACTGATTTGGTGAAGGATACCTTGGAAAAGGTAAAGTTGATTCAGGAGTGACTTCGCACAGCACAGTCAGACAGAAGAGTTACATGGATGAGAAGGCGCGTGATGTGTAATTTATGGTAGGTGAGAAGGTTCTCTTGAAAGTCTCGCCGACTAAGGGTATTATGAGATTTGGGAAGAAGGGCAAGATGAGCCCCGGGTTAATAGGCCCATTCGAGGTGTTGAGGCGAGTTGGTGAGGTTGCTTATGAGATTGATTTACCTCCCAACCTATCAGGGGTTCATCCGATTTTTCACGTGTCTATGCTCCGGAGGTATCACGCCGACTTGTCACATGTGTTAGACTTCAGCACTATTCAGCTAGATGAGAGCTTGGGTTATGGGGAGGAGCTAGTTGCTATTGTTGCTGGACAGGATCGCCAGTTGATATCCAAGAGAATTTCCCCGATAAAGGTCCAGTGGAGGGGCCAACCAGTCGAGGAGGCGACCTGGGAGTCCGAGGAGGACATGCGGAGCAGATATCCACACTTATTCAGCACTACACGTATGATTCTAAACTCGTTCGAGGACGAACGTTTGTTTAAGAGATGGAGAATGTAATGACCCGACCGGTCATTTTGCTATCTAAAACTCCGTTTCCCTAAATAAGACTTCCAGTACATGCTTTTACTATTTTATAACTTGCGGGGATGGTTAGTTCGGGATTTGAAAGGGTTCGGGTTGAAATCAGAATACTTGGTTCCTTAAGATTGGCTTAAAAGGCCAAGCTTGACTTCAGTAAACATTTTTAAGTAAATGACCTAGGAACCGGGATTTGGCGGTTTCAATAGGTTCGTATAATGATTTCGGACTTTGACGTATGTTCAGATCGAGTTTTGGATGACCCGGGAGCATTTCAGCGCCTAATAGTGCAAGTTGGTTCTTAAAGGTTTTAAAAGTTCTTTAAATTTGATTTGGAGCGGGTTTCAGAAATATCAAGGTCCAAACGGAATTCTGAGATCAGGAATAGTTCCGTAATATCATTTAAGACTTGCACGTAAAATTTGGTGTCATTCCAAGTAGTCCAAGTACGTTTCGGTGCATTGGAAGTAAATTGAAGAACTTGAAGTTCTTAAGTTTGATAAAATTGGTTTTGGGGTGCGATTCTTTGCTTTAATGTTGTTTCGGGAGTTTCAAAAGTTACGAGCGGGTCCTTTTTATAATTCCAACTTGTTGGTATGTTAGGACAGGGCCTGGGGGCCCCGAGTGTCAATCGGACGAGGCTTGGACCAAGATGAAAATTTGGAGAAACAACTAATGCACCAGATCTGTCAAAACCGCACGTGCGCTTGGTCAGCCGCAGGTGCGAGCTTGCAGGTGTGGGCCAAGCGGAGGCCAAAGGAGGGTAGCCCAGGTTCCGTAGATGCGGCCCATTCTCCGCAGAAGCAGGACCGCAGAAGAGGGTACCCGTCCGCTGAAGCGATCCCAGCCGGCCCAGTGAATTCCGCAGAAGTGGACCCTTGTCCGCATAAGTGAGGGCGCAGGTGCGGCCCTATGACCGCAGGTGCGGGAACCGCTAGAGGCAGTGAGCCTCATTTATTACGGGTTAGGACCATTTTTATCATATTTTCTTCCACTCTTGGGCGATTTGAGAGCTTCTAAGGAGGGGATATTGACCTAGCTTTGTGAGGTAAGTAATTTCTTTTAGTACATATATTATGGACAGATTTCCACATAAAAATTGGTAGAAATCATGGGTTGAGATAAAAAACCTAGGGTTTAATAAAAATGAGATTTTACCATGAAATTAATTATGAAACTTAGTGAAAATCATATATTATGTTCCAAAGGTTATGGGTAACAACTTTCTTCAAACATTTCTGGAATCCGGACGTGTGGGCCCGGGGGTGAATTTTAGGAATCTTGTAATTTTGGTTGGGTAATCACTTTAATAATAAAGATATAAACTTTTGAGAATAGATTGATCGATTTATATAATGTTTGGCTAGTTCCAAGTCGTTTGACATCAAATTTGGAGGTTTGAGCGCATTCTTGAATTGGAAAGTAAGCTTTGAGAAAAGGTAAGTCTCTTTTCTAACCTTGTAAGAGGGAATTTACCCCATAGGTGAACTTAATTAATTTGTGTTGTTATTTTTCGGGGGCTACGTACGCACGAAGTGACGAGAGTCCATACATAGCTACTATTCTTGTTTATGTCCGGGTAGTTTTAGGTTTACACCATGCTTGTGGACACCGTTATTTGATTATACTTGTTAACTGTATCAAATGGAACTAAGTTGAGGATTTTTAAGGATTTATNCTGAGTTAAGGATTTTTAAGGATTTATAAGCTTCAAGTCGAATTGTCTTTATTTTGAAAAGAATCAAGAAAGGGTTATGATTTATTGATAAATTTATATATGACCGCGTCGCATGTATGATCCGCGAGCGGGGTAATAGATGCATCTATGATTCGCACTGTTTGACCCTCGGTAGTGCACAATTTACATTTATGTTGGATCGGGCCGAACGCCCCCGGTGGTATTCGTGTGTGATAATAGAATTGGAAGTTTATTTCATAATCGGTATAAATTCATTGTTTGTATGATCATATGTTTTAAAGGAAGGAAGTGATTCAAACTCTTAAATATTTTTGAAGACTTGTTCAGTTATTTCTTGTTCTGAGTCCTATTGTTGTATATCATGCTTAATTAGAATTTCATATTATCGTGTTATTGGCCCTAGTAAGTGTCGGAGTCGATCCCTCGTCACTACTTCTTCGAGGTTAGACTAGATACTTACTGGGTACATATTATTTATGTACTCACGCTACACTTATGTACTTAATTATACAGGATCTGAGGCAGGTGCATCTGGTTTCCAGTCTGGTGCACAGATTTGATCCCCATCTCGAGACTTCACGGTGAGCTGCCTTCCGAGCCGTTTTGCAGCAGCTGGAGTCTCCCTTATGCTTTATTTTTCTGTCTATTTTCTTTCAGACAGTAGGCTAGTGTTCTTTTGTATATCCTACTAGATTTCCCACATACTTGTGACACCAGGTTTTGGTACACACACTAGTAGACTTATGATTTAGTTTTATTTACATGATTACGATTAGTACTTGTTTGTTTCCGTTTAATTATGTCACATTTGTAAATTTCTAAATCTTTTTAACAAATGAGGAAATAGTATCCACTTAATAATCTATTTAAACGGGAAACCATTAGTTTGATCAGTGTTGGCTTACCTAACAATGGTGTTGGGCGCCATCACGGCCTATGATGGAATTGCGTCGTGACAGTGTACTTCCTCCTTTTATATTTATGTAAATATATTTGATTGGGTACAAAGTTTAAAAAAAGAACAAAAGACTTTTTAAAATTTGTAGTCTAAAGTTATATTATAAATTTGTGTGAATATTAATCATCTCATTAAGTGTAAAATGAGAAATTTAAAATTAAACTGCTTTCTAATTTAGAAAGCGGTCATCCTTTTTTAAACGGACTAAAAACGAAATAAGTTCACATAAATTAAAGCGGAGGAAGTATAATTTATGATAAAAAAACCCATTTATAATGTGAAATAAATGTATCAGTATAACGTGAAAATAAATGAGAATACAATTTACATTCATTTGTTATTAACTTTTCTTTTTAATTTCTTCTTGCTTGGGCTGCAATTGACTTTGATTATCAGAATGAATTTAAACAAAAATGGTTAAATGATGTCCGAAAAATATTTATTTTCATCAGATATTTACTCCAAATCAAACAATTAAATCATAAGATCCAGGAATTAAAATAAACATACATATCACTTTAATTAACCACGACTGAATGATTGTAAAATATACATCTTATATTCATTTATTTAGTGTAAATACGAAATATAAATAACTTTCTTTCTACAATGAAGTTGTTGCTATGTTGGAGTAAAAGGAGGAAAAGCGGTAGGTAATAATCATAGGCGGAGCTAGAAGTCCGAATACAAGCCCTACGAAACTTAGTAGCTTTTGTTCAAATCGTATATTTGTGCTAAAAAGTTTATTAAACGTGTACAACTATTAAATTAAAAAAATGACAATATATAGCCGCTCTCAAAATTATAAATATATAATATTTGCTCTTTCTATTTCTTCTACATTACATTTTTTAGGTTTATTATATATATATATATATGTAGATTTTAGAATTAGATAATTAAATAGTGCGAAAAATTTATAACTAGCCATTTTTACTGTTGGTCAATCAAATTTAGCCACATAATCAAAAGTCAACTATATTTAGCCAGTAAATTAGCACGGAAATAATTTATAGACAAAAATACCCCTACTCTGTTTATAAAATTTACGCGGTATGACCTTATACTCTGTTTCAGCAGAATCTCGCGGCGTCAATCTACAGATTGAAGTAAGCTCTCACGATTATTCTTCTAATTCTTCAAATTTTCTGGTTTAATCTTCTTATTCTTCTCAATGCGTTAATCTACTATTCTTCTCATTTGTAATTCAGATCGTAACTAATAATATATGCATTGTTATATATTATTATAAATTTTATATGAAAAATATTTATTATGTGCTTGATTGTATAATATATAAATGTAATTTAATTTTCAGAATATTATACGGAGAGTATATATGATTCATTAAAGAACACAGAGTTAAATCTATGGCAGATAAATTAATTACAGAACAAAATATCTAGTATAATATGCTGGACCTTTCTGAATTGATATATAAAATTTACAAACTTCTAGAATATTATAAGGAGAGTATGTATGATTCAAATACCAAGAATATATCTAAATGTTTAATATTCACCTATTATCCTGAATAAAAAGCTGGAATTTTGTCGTTAGATATGTCAAAACTACAGACTCTTCAGCATATAGTATTGGAGGTATCTTTGATTCAAACTAGGAAAAATACTACATAAAATGGTATAGAACAAAATACTAATATAATATACTGGACATTTCTCAATTAATATGTAAAACTCAGAAACTTCCAGCAGATTATACTGGAAGTATCTGTGATTCAAACCAAAAGAACACATCTAAATTTTTAAGGTTCCCCTAATGTCCTGAATAAAGTGCTAGACTTTTATGATTAGATATATCAAAACTACAAACTCTCCAGCATATAGTACTGGAGGTATCTTTGATTCAAAACCATCTAAGTTTTTAATGCACTGAATAAAATGCTGGACTTTTGTGATTAGATATGTCAAAACTACAAACTCTTGAGCATATAGTACTGAAAATATCTTTAATTCAAAACCAGAAAAAATGCTGCATAAAATAGTGAAAAAACAAAACACAAGCATAATACGCTGAACCTTTCCGAATTGATATGTAAATTTCACAAACATCCAGCATTTTATACTGAAAATATCCGAGATTCAAACCAGAAGAAAGCATCTAAATGTCTATTGTTCCTCTAATGTTCTGAATAAAATGCTCGACTCTTGTGATTAGAAATGTAAAACTACAAATTCTCCAGCATATAATGCTCTGATTCATCATAAAAGGAAAAAAAATGAATGGCTAATCTTTTCCATGTTTCCTGAATAAAATACATGATACTAATATCGAATTATTTGTGTACATTAAATGCAGGATGAATACAAATTTTTTGATTATTGTTTTCAATGAAAAATAGACACAAGATTACAAGTATCTAGATCATAAAAAGAAGCTTCTGCTTATAAATGATGGGACTTCATTTGATGAATTCATTAATAAGAATTTTGAAGTTATACAGTTCAGCAGGAACAAGTATGAAGCAACTCTTTGGCTTAATATCTACCTAGGTACCGGCAAAGGAATACATGTAAAAAAAGATGAAGAACTTACTTTCTATATGATGCTTTTAAGAAACGCTCCATATTACAAAGGCTGCAAATTTGTTATTGATATAGCAGAAATACTTTCTGAAATGTTTACTGAAGATCAACAACAAGAAGATAATGCAATAATGGAGATTGACAATCAACAATTATTGAAGGGAACCACATATGTTCTAGAAGAGCAAGACATGCTGATTTCTGAAAGATTAGAAGAGCAACACTGACACGACCCAAACTAATCTCTGTCGTGATGGCGCCTATCGTGAAACTAGGCAAGCCGGCTCATTTCCAAAACAAATCGATATTTTTATTTCAAAGATAATTTCAAGATTATTTAACATAAAACCTCCATTTAAAGAGTTCAAATCAAAGAAAAATAGAAGTGCGGAAAAGAAAAGCCTGACATCGGGGTATCGCTAGTCATGAGCATCTACTACAATCTGTCTAGCAATATCAAGGCTAACTCAGCCTGAAAAAAAGTTAAATAAAACTAGAGGAAGATAAGAGGAAGAAGAGTAGGGGCTGTGATCGCCAAACAGCTACCTTGCTATCTCCAAGAAAACAATCTGCAACCAGAACACTCAATAACCGCTACAGTATCCAGCTATACCTGAATTTGCACACAAGGTGCAAGGAGTAACGTGAGTACGCCAACTTAGTAAGTAACAATAATAAATAAAGATTGAGCAGTAGTTACGAGCAATAAAGTATATAATGTTCATATCATAAAATCTCAGTAAAGCACAACATGCTTTAAACAATTAGTGTTTGAATCAAATCATCTCGTTTAAATACGGTTCCAGTAAAAAAATCATTTAAAGATATTTTTCCAATAGTGTTTCAAACAAAGGCTCAATGCAAAGGTGAGCAAAAATGATGAAATCATAATTAGCCCCTCGGGCAAATCATCACTCATAAACAGCCCCTCGTGCAAACCTCAAAGTTACTCATGCCACTCGGGCATACCTCACAATCACTCTTGCCACTTGGGCATACCTCACAATCACTCATGCCTCCCAGTCACTCAGCACTCGGCACTCGCACTCAGTAGGTACCTGCGCTCACTGGAGGTGTGTACAGAATACAGAGGGGCTNATGCCTCCCAGTCACTCAGCACTCGGCACTCGGCACTCGCACTCAGTACGTACCTGCGCTCACTAGGGGGTGTGTACAGACTCCGGAGGGGCTCCTTCGGCCCAAGCGCTATAATCTACATGGACAACTCACGTGCTATAATAATAAAGTATGCTACAGGCGGACAGCCCTNGCTGCAGGCGGGCAGCCCTGATCCATACTCATCCTCACAAATCAGGCCCTCGGCCTCACTCAGTCATAAACATCTCAAGCCACTCGGGCATTTCAGTAAAATAGGACATTCGGCCCAAAACATTTATATGCATAAAAATAGAGTCATAAAACCGAGTTATGCAGTAAACAAGTGTAACATGACTGAGTATGGATTTCCAATCGAAACAAATGAGAGGATGGTAAGAAACAACCCCTAAGGGTCCAAACAGCATTGGCACAAAGCCCAAATGTGGCATTCAGCCCAATTTACAGAGATTCTTTTTAAAGCATATAAGTATCATATAATTTCAACAAAATATGCAACTTTACAGTTGTTACGGGACGGACCAAGTCACAAATCCCCAACGGTTCATGCCCACATGCTCGTCACCTAGCATGTGCGTCATCTCAATCATTACTTACCTCAAACTGGTCAAATCTCTACCCCGTAATGCCCTTGTCTCTGGACTCAGCCTCCAAATGCTCCGAATCTATTCACAATCAGTACAATACCATCAATACGCGCTAATGAAATGAATTCCACAAGAAAAACTACAAAATCAGACCAAAATCCGAAATTGGCTCAAACCCGGCCCCCGGGCCCACGTCTCAAAATCCGACAACGTTTACAAAACTAGAAATCTCATTCGCTCACGAGTCTAACCATACCAAATTCATCAAAATCTGACATCGTTTGGTCCTTCAAATTCTTAAATTACTCTCCAAAAATTCCAAGCCCTAACCCCTCATTTTCACTAATTACCATGATTAAACAACATAACATTACCATATATACAAGTATTAGTGCTCAAGTAACTTACCTCAACGAAATCCCTTTGATTCCCTCTTCAAATCTCTCCCAAAAGCTCCGAAAACCGAATAGAAATGGTGGAAATGAACCAAATTCGCGAAGGGCTCTATTTACGGTTTCTGACAAGGTTTTTCGCACCCGCGGCCATTTTCTCGCACCCGCACGACCGCACCTGCGGTCCAAGAAGCCGCACGTGCGCAAATCACTTAATCACCCAGCTTCTGCACCTGCGGACCCCTTCCTCACATCTGTGGTCCCAGGTGCGCATCTGCGAAACTAGTCGAAACTCCTCATCTTCGCATCTGCGCTCAAGGCCTCGCACCTGCGGACTCGCAGATGCGGCCAATTCTTTGCACCTGCATTTCTAGCCTTGGACCAGCATCGCCCGCACCTGCGCACTCCCCATATGCACCAGCGGCACCTGCGACCCTTTCTTCCTCACGTGCGGAAATATCAGAAGCAACAGCTCTAGCTGCAAAGTCCAACTTCGACAAATCTGTTAACCACCCGGATTCACCCTGAGGCCCTCGGGATCTCAACCAAAAATACAAACAAGTCCTATATCAACATACAAACTTAGTCGAACCTCCGAATCACTCAAAACAACACCCAAACACCAAATTACCCTCGGATTCAAGCCTAAGAACTTCTAAATTTCTAAATTCGGCAACCAATGCCGAAACCAACCAACCACGTCCGAATGACCTCAAATTTTGCACACACGTCACAAATGACACTACGAATCTAGTCCAACTTCCGGAATTCCATTACGACCTCGATATCAAATTTTTCACTGTCGACCGAAATCGCTAAATTTCTAATTTCGCCAATTCAAGCCTAATTCTACCACAGACCTCCAAATCACATTTCGGATGCACTCCTAAGTCGAAAATCACCTATCAGAGCTAACGGAACCATCAGAATGCAAATCAGAGATCGTTTACACATAGGTCAACATCCGGTTGCCTTTTCCAACTTAAGTTTCTATTTAAGAGACTAAGTGTCTCAATTCACTCTGAAACCACTCCGATCCCAAACCAACTAACCCGATATAACATAATATAGCTGAATAACACAAAAAGAAGTAGAAATGGGAAAACGGGACTATAACTCTCGAAACCTTCGGCCGGGTCGTTACAAAAACATGCCAATTTCCGAAATTACAATGGAACATGAGAGTGTAATTCCTGTGAAAGATCAACACTTTGAAACACTGCACACAATTGAAGGGAGAAAAAGGAAAGCAAAAGGAAAGGCAAAAGAATCCCCATCAATAATACTAAAGGAAAATGCTTCATTGGATGATGTAAAACTGGGGTCTGTTTTTCAAGACAAAAATGGTATGATTAGATATTTTTGCTTAGCAGCAATCTAGGAGCACTTTGAGTTCTATGTTGAAAGATCAAGTAATACAAGATACTCTTTGATATGCAGTAATGAAAAGTGTGGTTGGACTGTTCGAGCTTCAAGAATTAAGGAATCAACACTTTTGAAAATAGTTAAATTTCAGAGAAAACGTGAATGCTCGATTAATATTAGAAAATCACATCAAAGACAAGTGACTTCAAATGTGATAAAAGATTACATGATTGACAACATAAGAGACATAGCTATTGAAGTAAAGCCTAAGTTTATTATTTCAGAAATGAAAAGAGCACATGAAATAGATGTTGGCTATGGAAACCCATGGCGTGCTATTCAAAAAGGGGTATCTTTATTAAGAGGAACAACAGAAGAAATTATGAGCAGTTGCCTTCATATTTGTACATGATGGAACAAAAAAACCCAGGAACATAGCAGAAAACGGGTAAAAACAAAACTTGTAAAAATTTAGTATTTCTTTTATTTTTTGTCATCATTATTTTTGTCATGACCTGAATTCCCTCCGTAAGATGTCGTGACGACACCTAGTCCCTAGGACTAGGTAAGCCTAACAAATATGCGGAATAACTGAAATAATAACTTAAATAGCAAACATCAATAGCTATGTAAATAAAAACTGCCGCTCAACATGTATGAATCCCAAAACCCGTTGAAATAAAAGTCACAAGCTCTAGATACAGTGTGGAACACTCCTATACATCAATATCTATCAAAATGTAAAGAAATAAGAAAAGAACGGGATAGAAGGGGACTCCGAGGCTTGCGAACGCGGGCAGATGTACCTTGAAGTCTCTAAGTAGGAGCACAACACTCTAATATTGAGGCTGATAGGATGCACCTGGATCTGCACAAAAACATGTGCAGAAGCTTAATACGAGTACACCACAATGGTACCCAATAAGTGCCAAGCCTAACCTCAGTAGAGTAGTGATGAGGTTAGGTCAAGGCCCTACTGGAGATAATAAGGACAAGACAAATAATATAATAATGCAATGAAATAACAGGGAAATGAAACAGTAAGGAATTTACGGAACATAACAACCCGTAATCAAAGAAGACAATTACAACACGTAAGGAAACAAGAATCTTACAAGTTAAGGAACAACAACAACAACAACAATAAGAATACAGCAAATAGAGGTAAATAACAGGGGCGCTCCTGAGGTACCGTCTCGTAGTCACAAAAGTAAATACACAACAGGGGCGCTCCCGAGATACCGTCTCGTAGTCCCAAAAGTAAATATGCAACACATAACCAATGGGACAATGAAATTACAACAAGGAATCCTATAGTTAAAGACTGAATACAAAATCAAGAAAGCAAGTAATTCAACTAAGCATGTTGCAAAAATTGAAAGTAAGAGGTAAGACACGTAGACATGTGACATCAGGCTAAACATGACGACTACACGTGCTAGAGTAACTCAATTAAGGAAATTAAAAGGAACTATTTAGCAAAAAAATGAATTTTTAACATTTAGCTCGAGTACGCACTCGTCACCTTGCGTATACAGCCTTCATGTATTGCAGTTTACAATAACAGTACCAAATCCTAAGGGGATTTCCCCCACACAAGGTTAGACATGCCACTTACCTCAAAACCTGCTCAATCAACCAATCTTTGCTTCGATTTTCCAACTCCGATCGTCTCAAATCTAGCCAAAATAATTTCATACTATAAATATAACTATAAGAAACTAATTTAAATAATGAAACTATGACTTTAGAAAATAATTAAAAAATCGCCCCAAAAAGTCAACTCAGGCCCACGTCTCGGAATCGGGTAAAAGTCAAAAAATCTGAATACCCATTAAACCACGAGTCCACCCATACCAAAATTACTCAAATCCGATACCAAAATCTCAATCAATATCTCCAAATTCGGTCTAAGAGCTCAACACCTGTTTCTCCCAATTTCTCAACCCAAATCCTTAATTAGATAAAGAAATTAATGATAGTTTAGTGGAATATAATCAATAATAAGTCAAGAATCCTTACCCAAATATTTTCTCTGAAAATCCCCCAAACTCTCGCCTCAATCCGAGCTCTCTATGTCCCAAAATGGAAATGAGAGAAAAACCCTCGATTTTGAAATTTAATCTGCTGCCAGGTATTCCTTCTTCGCGAACGCGGAATTAGCCTCACGTTCGAGAAGCAGAAAAAGTTACTACCCAGAAAACCTCTTATGCGAATGCGAGGTCCCACTCATGAAGGCGATGACTACAGCCCCCAGGCCTCCGCAAATGCGGAGCCTTACTCGCGAACACGTAGGCTTAAGGCCTGATGCCCCACTGACCGTTCCTCTACCCGAACGCGTGGACCCTCTCGTGAACGTGTAGACCTAAGATTCCAAAACTTCACGAACTCGAAATTCCAATCCGTTAAT
>AWOL01S0042715.1:0-74039 GCA_000715115.1 Nicotiana otophora | reverse complement strand
CCTCCCCCCCACCCCCCTCCCCCGGGACCTCAACCAAACCTACCAACAAGTCCTAAAACTTCATACGAACATGCTCACAAAATGACATCAAATAACCCTAGAATCACTAATTGCACATTGATTCAAGCCTAATGAACTTTAGAACTTCTAATTTCTACATTTGATGCCGAAACCTATCAAATCAAGTCCGATTGACCTCAAATATTGCACACAAGTGATAATTGGCATTACGGCCATACTCCAACTTCCGGAATAGGAATCCGACCCCGATATCAAAAAGTTCACTCCCAGTCAAACTTTCCAAAAATCATCAAATTTTACCAACTTTCGCCATTTGACGCCAAAATGATCTACGGACCTCCAAATCAACATCCGGACACGCTCCTAAGACCAAATTTATCCTACGAAGCTATTAAAACTGTCAAAACTCTATTCCGGAGTCGTGTTCATACAAATCAAACTACGATCAATTCCTACGACTTAAACTTCTATTTTAGGGACTATATGTCCCATTTCACTCTGAAGCCAAAAATCAAACCTCCCGGGAAGTCACGTAACCACAGAATGAAATAACAGGTGCAATAAATAGGGGATCAGGGCTAATACTCTCAAAATAACCGGCCGGGTCGTTAAATTCTCCCCCTCTTAAAATAAGTATTCGTCCTCAAACAAGTATAGAGACATACCTGAAGTGGTAAAAAGATGAGGATAACGACTGCGCATATCATGCTCAGTTTCCCAAGTCGCCTCCTCGACTGGATGACCCCTCCACCGAAGCGGTGTTCTTCGACCTCAACTTTCGAACCTGCCTATCCAAAATGGCCACCGGCTCCTCAACATAAGATAGATCTTTGTTCAACTGGACTGAGCTAAAGTCTAACACATGAGACGGATCGTCGTAATACTTCCGGAGCATGGAAACATAGAATACTGGATATTATACTGGTGTTTTTGTTTTCATAATTTTATGCAACATTTTTTCTGGTTTTGAATCAAAGATACCTTCATAACTATATGCTGGAGAGTTTGTTGTTTTCACATATCTAATAACAAAAGTCCAGCATTTTATTCAGAACATTAGGGGAACCTTAAAAATTAGATATGTTCTTATGGTTTGAATCACAGATACTTCCAGTATAAAATGCTGGAAGTTTGTGAAATTTACATATCAATTCAGAAAAGTTCAGTATATTATACTGGTGTTTTGTTCTGTACCATTTTATACAACAATTATTTTGGTTTTAAATAAAAGATACCTCCAGTACTATATGTGTAACGACCTGACCGGTCGCTTTGAGTATTACAACCTAGTTTCCCCCATTTACTTCTCAATTTATGCTTTACAGTTGTATGTGACTTTCCGGGGTGATTGGTTCGGGTCCGATGAGGTTTTGGAATGAATTGAAATACTTAGTTCTAAGGTTTAAAGATTAAGTTAAAATAGTGATTGGATATCGACTTATGGGTAAATGACCCTGAAATAGAGTTTTGATGATTCCAATAGCTCCGTATGGTTATTTTGGACCTATAAGTGTGTCGAGAAAATTATTTAGATGTCTGTAGTTCAATTAGGCTTGAAATGGCTAAAATAGAAATTTAAGTTTGAAAGTTTGATCAGGGAGTTGACTTTTTAATATCAGGGTCGGAATCTGATTCTGTGAATTGGAATAGGTCCATTATATCATTTATGACTTGTGCGTAAAATATGAGGTCAATCGGACTTGATTTGATAGATTCCGGCATCGAATTTAGAAGTTAAAAATTCTTAGTTTTATTAAGCTTGGATTGGGGTATGATTCATGGTTTTAGCGTTGTTTGATGTGATTTGAAGCCTCAACTAAGTTCGTATGATGTTTGAATACTTGTTGGTGTATTTTGTTAAGGTCCCGGGGGGCTCGGGTGAGTTCTGGATGGTTAACGGATCAATTTTTGGACTTGGAGCTTTGCTGGAATTTTTCTGATGCACTATCCGGTTTCCTCTCGCGTTCGCGTAGAGGAACTGAGGGACATGCAAGATTTTTTCTTCGTGTTTGTGAAGGTTTGGACAGGTTGTGCATCGCGAACGCGAGAGGGTTGTCGTGTTCGTGAAGAAGAGAGGGATCTGGGATTGGACCAAACACATTGGCCTACGCGTTCGCGTGAGAGGTTTCACGTTCGCGAAGGCCGGAGGTCGTTAACCATCACGTTCGCGAGTACGCTCTCACGTTCGCAAATAAGAAATTGGGGCAGTAGATTTTTGTGCTTCGCGAACGCGAGGCAAGGCCGCGTTCGCGAAGGAGGAAACTGGGTGGGACAAAATTGTGCTTCGCAAACGCGAGGCAGTGGCCGCGTTCACAAAGAAGGAATCGTTGGGTAGTGAGTTTAAGTTCTGAAAATGGGATTTCGTTCCATTTTTCATTTTTGACGAACTGGAGCTCGGGAAGAAGCAATTTCTGGGAGATTTTCAAGGAAAATAATGGGGTAAGTGTTCTTAACTCAATTTTGGTCAAATTACCCGAATCCATAGTTGTTTTTAACATTTAATGGATGAATTAAGTTGAAAAATTTAGAAAACCCTCTTGGTTTAATTTGAAGATTTGAGGGTCGAGTTAATGTCGGAATTTAGTAAAATTGGTATGGTTAGACTAGTGGTTGAATGGGCTTTCGGATTTTGTAGCGTTTGTCAGGTTCCGAGATGTGGGCTTCACTGGCGATTTTTGGATGAAATTTCGGATTTTTGTTAAAAATTTTGTATTTTCATATGGAATAAATTCCTATAATTTATTTTGATTGAATCGAATTAATTGTGGCTAGATATGAGTCTTTCGAAGACCAATTCACGAGGCAAGGGCATAGCAGAGTAAAGAATTACACGGTTTGAGGTAAGTAATATTTCTAAACTTGGTTCTGAGGGTATAAATCCCCAAATTTTGTGTTATATAAATTGTTTGGAGGTGATGAGCGTGTGGGCGTGCACTATAGAAGTTGTGACTTGAATAAACTATGTGGACTTGTAAAATTAAAGAACCAGGTTATTATCCAAATATTCTCCACGTGATAGAAAATTGAGCTGAGACTCGTATTAAAGATCATAATTAGGCTACGTGCAAATTTGTAAAATACATATTTCTTACTCATTTATGTTCATCCATTGTAAGGATATTTATGGGATCGGGGTTGCCCGCCTGCAGCAGGTCATATTGACTTTATGTATATTATTATTATATGGAATGGGACTGCCCGCCTGCAGTAGGCCTTATAGGCTTTATTATTATATGGATCGGGGATGCCCGCGTGTAGCAGGCCATATCGGCTTTATATTACGCTTGGGTTGAAGGAGCCCCTCCGAAGTTTGTACACACCCCCTGTGAGCGTAGATAATTATATATATATTCAGGATGGACTTCCGGGGCATAGACTTTCCTTATTTATTTATATTGTGATGAATTTTCCTTGGACATGGATCTTGTCCGTATCATTTACATGCGGGGATAAATTACCCCAGGGCTGGATTGGCCTTATATGGTACTGAGTGACTGACTGTTAGTCGATGTGAATATATATACGGGATGGAATATCCATGGGCTGGATTGGCCAAAACCAGTACCGAGTGACCGAATGATTAGTGACCAGTACATGAGGTGTTTCCACTGAGATATCGCATTCCTCATATCATGCAGTATTGATCTATTTTACTTGTACTGAGTTTAACTGTTGAACGTGAAAGCATGCCTACATTTCTGTACCATTATTTATATACTGGACTGTACCTGCGGAGCTCGTCACTACTTTCAGCCCAGAGGTTAGTCTTGTTACTTATTAAATTGGTTGTACTCATACTATACTATGTACCTCGTGTGCAGATCCAGGTGCTTTCGGACACGTCGACTGTTAGACTTCAGTGTGTTACCAGTTGGAGACTATCAAGGTAGTTGCTCGACGTCCGCTAACCTTCTCTCTCTTTCCTTCAGTTATTTTATTGTTCTATACTTTCAGATAGCATTTTATTAGTCAGACTTTGTATTCATATTAGATGCTCATGTACTCAGTGACACCGGATTTTGGGAGTGTTTATATCTGTATTTGTGAGATTTCTTCTGCTGAATTTAAATATTATGTTTTCAAATTTAGAAGATATGGTGGTTTATTGAGATTGCTGGCTTGCCTAGTATTGAGATAGGCGTCATCACGATAGGTGAGATTTTGGGTCGTGACAAGTTGGTACCAGAGCCTAGGTTACATAGGTCTCACGAGTCATGATCAAGTTTAGTAGAGTCATGCGGATCGGTACGGAGACGTCTGTACTTATCTTCGAGAGGTTGCCGAACCCTTAGAAGCATATCACTTTCTTATACATGTCATGTGAATTGTTGATTCCGGGAACTAAATTTATGTTATTCTATTCTCTCACAGATGGTGAGGACACGTACTACCGGATCGGACGGTCAGCCACCAGTTAGGGCCGCGAGAGGCCGGGTCCATGGTAGAGGCCGGGGCCGAGGTAGAGGTCGAGGTGTAGCTCGTACAGTAGTTGGAGCAGCATCACCAGTTGCTCTAGCTCAGGAGAAGATTCCAGATATAGTTGAGCCGACAGGACTAGCTGTGCCCATTGTGGTTCCAGGCCTTCAGGAGGTTTTGGCCCAGATATTGATAGTTTGCACTGACCTTGCTCAGGTGGTTTCGGCTCAGGCCGCACCTGCCACTTCTCAGGCCGGGGGAGGTATTCATACCTCTATTGCCCGTACTCCAAAGCAGGTACTGCAGGGACTTCAGATACCGGGGGCACTATCAGCCTACCCGGCTGTAGCTGTTTAGGCCCCGATAGTCCCCGTTATGGAAGATGATGAGCAGAGGAGAATTGAGAGATTTGGGAGGCTTTGACCTCCATCATTTAGCGGTGCTAAGTCATAGGATGCTTAGGGTTTTCTGGATAAGTGCTAGCGGATGCTTCAGACAACGGGTATTCTAGAGACTAGTGGGGTCTCGTTCACTACTTTGTAGTTTTCTGGGACTGCCTTCAGATGGTGGGAGGCTTATAAGAGGCGCAGGAAAATCAGTGTAGCACCACTTACATGGTAAGTATCTGTTATCTTTTTGGTGAAGTTTGTGCCGCAGTCTCGCTGGGAGGAGCTGCGCGGACAGTTTGAGCAACTTCGGCAGGACAGTATGTCTGTGACCCAGTACGAGATGAGGTTTTCTGAGTTGGCTCGTCATGCAATTTGGTTTTCTTAGGTTTTCATTGATTGCCTCACATACCAGTTGCGGTTTCTTATGACTAAGGAGAGGGTATCCGGTGCCACTTTTGACGAGGTAGTTGACATTGCTCGGAAGATAGAGGTGGTCCATATCCAGGAGCGTGGTGAGAGGGAGGCCAAGAGGCCTTGAGGTTTGGGCGGTTCGGTGGGGTATCTTCTGGAGGGCAGTCCTACCACAGCAGGGGTCGTCCGTACAGGCACACTCAGATGGGTCGTCCAGTTCACCGTGGTGCATCATCCAGCTATGGTTCATATAGTTCTCATCAGGGTTAGTCGTCTCTTAGTGCCCTGCCAGCACAGAGTACACCCCGTGCACCATCAGTTTAGGATTCATCTGTACCAGGTTCTTCTGGTAGTTATTCTGGCTCTCGAGGTTCGTCTCAGAACTTGCCACCATTTTTCGAGAGGGATTGGTATGAGTGTGGGGAGCTGGGTCATGTGAGGAAATATTATCCCCGCCTTATGTGAGGTCCAGTTCAACAGAGGAGTCTGGCTACGACTTCTGCACCAGTTGTTCCACCACCCACCCAGCCATCTCGGGGTAGGGCTCAGTCAGCTGGGGGTCTTTCAAGAGGGAGAGGCCGATCAGGTGGCGGTCAGGCTCGATTTTATGCTTTTCCTGCCAAGCCAAATGTTGTTGCTTCAGATGCAGTGATCACATGTATTGTCTTAGTGTGCCACAGGGAAGCTTCTACATTATTTGACCCTGGTTCCACATATTCGTATGTTTCATCATATTTTGTTAATTATCTGGATATGCCCCGTGAGTCCTTAGTTTCACCTGTTCATGTATCTACGCCGATGGGTGATACTATAATTGTGGACCGTGTGTATCGGTTGTGTGTGGTAATTATTGGGGGACTAGAGACCACAGTTGATCTTTTATTGCTTAGTATGGTCGATTTTGATGTTATCTTGGGTATGGATTGGTTGTCTCCATGTCATGCTATTCTGGACTATCACGCAAGAACGGTGACATTGATGATACCAAGATTGCCGAAGGTCGAGTGGAGAGGTTCTCCAGATTATGTTCCCAGCAGGGTAATTTCTTACTTGAAGGCTCAACGTATGGTTGGGAAGGGGTGTTTGCCATATTTGGCCTTTATGAGAGATATTGAGGTAAATACTCCTACTATTGATTCAGTGCTGATAATGCGGGACTTTTTGGATGTATTCCCTGCAGACCTATCGGGTATACCAACCGACAGGGATATTGATTTCGGTATTGACTTGGTGCCGAGCACTCAGCCTATTTCTATTCCTCCGTATCGTTTGGCACCAGCTGAATTGAAAGAGCAACTTCAGGAACTCCTTAATAATGGGTTTATTAGGCCTAGTGTGTCACCTTAGGGTGCACCAGTTCTATTTGTGAAAATGAAATATGGTATTATGCGGATGTGCATCGACTACAGGCAGTTGAACAAAGTTACAATCAAGAATAAATATCCTTTGCCGCGTATTGATGATTTATTTGACCAGCTTCAGGGAGCGAGGGTATTCTCTAAAATGGATTTGAGGCCTGGGTATCACCAGTTAAATATTTGGGATTCGGATATTCTAAAGACGACATTCAGGACTCGTTATGGTCACTATGAATTTCTTGTGATGTCTTTTGGGCTGACCAACGGCCCAACAATATTTATGCACCTGATGAATAGTGTATTCCAGCCATATCTTGAGTATTGTACTAAAGAGGATGAGAGAGGAGAAACTTTATGCCGAATTCTCTAAGTGTGAGTTCTGGCTTAGCTCGGTGGCATTCTTGGGACACATAGTGTTCAGTGAAGGGATTAAGGTGGATCCGAAGAAAATAGAGGCATTTCAGAGCTGGCCCAGGCCATCTTCAGTTATTGAGATTCGGAGTTTTCTCGGCTTGGCCGATTATTATCGTCTCTTCGTAGAGGGTTTATCATCTATTGCGGCGCCTATGACTAAATTCACCCAGAAAGGTGCTCCGTTCAGGTGGTCGGATGAGTGTGAAGAGAGCTTTCAAAAGCTCAAGACAGCTTTGACTATAGCCCTAGTATTGGTGTTACCTATAGGTTCAGGGTCTTATACTGTGTATTGTGACGCGTTGCGTATTGGTCTCGGCACAGTGCTGATGCAAGGCGGTAGGGTGATTGCCTATGCGTCCAGACAGTTAAAGGTACATGAGAAACATTATTCGGTCCATGACCTTGAGTTAGCAGCTATTATTCATGCCTTGAAGATTTAGCGGCATTATTTGTACGATGTCTATTGTTAGGTTTATACCGATCATCAGAGTCTACAATATCTGTTTAAACAGAAGGATCTTAATTCGCGGCAGCGGAGGTGGTTGGAGATGGTTAAGGATTATGATATCACCATTTTCTATCATCCCGGAAAGGCCAATGTGGTGGCCGATGCCTTTAGTCGTAAGGCGGAGAGTTTGGGCAGCTCAGCATACTTACCGGTAGCAGAGAGGCCTTTAGCCTTGGATGTTCAGGCCTTGGCCAACCAGTTTGTCAAACTAGATATTTCTGAGCTGAGCCGAGTGTCACAACCCAAAATCTATTAAAAGTCGTGATGGCGCCGGATACCGCTGTCAGTCAAGCCAAAAATAAATACTTAATTTGGTTCTCATTTTAATATTTTTGAAGTCATATTTTTCTTCAATTAAATAGTAAAAGATGGAATTCACAGTGTAAGTAATAATATTCTTAACAATTTCAATACAGAACAACCCATAATCACCCCAAAACCCGATGTCACAAGTGTATGAGCATGAACTAGGAATGTAAAATAAAATACAACATATATCCGGGATACAAATTTGGACAGGAGAAATATAAATACTCTGAATGAGATTCTGCCGGTTGCGGGTCGTAAAATGGAATGCAACTCGCGTAAGTCCTCGCATGCATACATGCCTCTGCTCTCACAAGGCCACTAGTCATATATGTACCTGCACAAAAATGTGTAGCAAGTATAGTATGAGTACGTAATCAATGTGTACCCAGTAAGTATCTAGCCTAACCCCGGAGGAGTAGTGACGAAGGGTCGACATCGACACTCACTAGTGGTCCAACAACATCAGGTACAGTAAGGAGGTAAGTAAATATGAGGTAGAGTAAATAAATGAGATAAACAAGTATAAATCATGTTGTACAAATCCCCCTCTTTACGAGGAACTCAAGCTCTCCATTAGAAATTCCCTTCTTAACTGGAGCATATATATAGATATACCGGATCTCACCAGATAGATTATCATAACTCAAATCGGGAAAACTCACAGATACACTGGCTTCTTGCCAAATATTACGCACGATTCCATGAGGATATGACATCGAAAATGTCGAGGCATACCGCCCGATCCAACATAAATATTTAAACTGTGCACTGCCGAGGGTCGAATAGCACGAACCATAGATGCATCGATTAAACTGCTGAGGCGAACGACTCGCTCCCATGAGAGTGTGGTACATAAATCCTGCCGAGGCGATCGGCCCGATCCCATAAGAGTGAAATACATAATCCGGCCAAGGCGAAGGGCCTGATCCTATAAGAATAAGAATATTTGACGGGTCCTTGACCCCACTCACAAATAAACGTGTGAGTTGTAATTTCTTTAACAAAAACCTTTCAATGAAACATATATGTATATATCCCAGAAACATCACGTAAGAGGAGTAACATTATTCGGTGACTTATCATGAACTCGTGAAGTCTATAAAAAAGAAATTCTATTCTCAAGTAGTAATGTAAAACAGAAGAATTAAATAGGCGAGAGACTGCTCAAATAGTATAACTATAGCATGATGTGAACCTAAGTCTACCCGGACAAAAACATGAATCTAAATGCGTATGGACTCTAGTCACCTCGTGCATACGTAATCCCAGAAACAAGTTGCACACATTAAATACATCACCTAGGAGTAGTTTTCCCCCTCACAGAGTTAGGCAGGAGACTTACCTTGTCTCAAAGCTTACTTTCCGGTCCAAAATTGTGCTTCAAATACTCAACTCGGCGCCAAACGATCGAAGCTAGCCAAATAAGATGCAATCCAATCAAAATATACTCTAATACTCATAATTAATCAATTTATAACAATTTCCAACTCCGCTCGAAAAATCGATAAAGCAACCTTCGGGCCCACGTACCCGGATTCCGAAACGTTTTGAAGATAAACATTAACCATAATATTACAAACTCAAAGATATGATTCATTCCCAATTCCATGCCCAAATTCGTGGTCAAATTCAAAAATATCAATTTCTAGGTTTTTCTTCAAAATCCCCAATTTCTACAAATTTCATGCTTGAATCCATATAAAAATCATGTATTTAACTCACAATGTGAATAAATCACTTACCCCATTATATTTGGTGAAGATGGCACTCCAAAAGTGTTCCCAAATCGGCTCTCATGGATGAAATGAAGTGAAATTGAGCCAAACCCTCATTTTAAAGGAACACACTGCCGAGCCCGACCTTCGCACCTACGGTCAAATAGCCGCTTCTGCGGCTCTGCACGTGCGGAAATTCCATCGCAGGTGTGGCTCCGTCTCGGCCCAACAGTCCCCGCATCTTTGCCCCATGTAGCGCATCTGTGCATCCGCTTCTGCGGTCCCCAAGCGCTTCTGCACTCGCACACCTGCGCGTTTATGCCCACTTCTACGGCCCAGGTATTTTGGCCATCCTCCGTTTCTACGACCCTCATGGCCTCTTTTGCGGCTCCGCACCTGTGGCCCTAACCTCGCAAGTGCGGTTACACCAGAAGACAGCAGCCTCATCATTTCCCCCAAACAGAACTCGATCTGTTAATCGTCCGGAATCCACCTGAGGCCCCCGGGGCCCCAACCAAACATACCAACAAGTCCTAATACATCATACGAACTCTGTCGAGCCTTTAAATTATATCAAACAACTCTTAAAACATGAATCACTCTCCAATTCAAACTTAACAAACTTTGAAACTTCAACTTCTACAATCGATGCCGAAACCTACCAAATCACATCCAATTGACCTCAAATTTTGCACACAAGTCATGATTGACATTAAAGATCTACTCCAACTCCGGAATCGGAATACGACCCCGATATCAAAAAGTCCACTTCCGGTCAAACTTTCCAAAAACCTTAAAATTTTTATTTTTTGCCAAAAGACCCCGAAATGACCTACATACCTCCAAATCCACTTCTGAATGCACGCCTAAGTCCAGAATCACCATACAGAGCTATTCCCAGGCTCGAAATCCCAGACATCGATGACATTGAAATGCTCTTCAACCCAAATTTATGAAATCCTTCCAAAATGCCAACTTTTCACAATAGGCGTTGCAACGCTCCTGAATCATCCAAAACCCAATTCGGACATACGCCCAAGTCCAACATTATCATACGAACCTATTGGAACCTTCGAATCCAAAATCCGAGGTCTTTTACTCAAAAATCATACCTTAGTAAATTCTTCCAACTTAAAGTTTCCGAAAAGTGAATTTTCTTTCTAAATCAAGTTCGAATTTTCCCGAAATTCAATTCCGACCACACGTACAAGTCATATTACCTTAAGTGAAGCTATTCAAGGCCTCAAACCGCCGAACGACACGCTAGGGCTCAAAACGACCGGTCGGGTCGTTACATTCTCTCCCACTTAAACATATCTTCGTCCTCGAACGTGCTAAAACTTCTCTGGGGTTGTTCGAAATCAGTGTTCAACAACTCATGCACCTATCCATGCCACCACAACCCAGTTGGGCATATTAGCTCAAGCCAATCTGAAGATTCTCCCCTTTATCTTGTCAAATAAGCCTTAGTTCCAAATTCCAACATCCGGAATCCTCCACCAGGTATGTTTCCAATATACGAGCACCGTATCAATCACTACACACTGCACCAAACACGATTGTATACCCTTACTGAATTCTTACCATGCACCGCGTAACTCATTTGCCCAAGGCAATTTGTCCAAAGCACAACAGCTAAAATTTTCACTGACCGAAGCCCGTAATGTACCTCATGACCAATTAAGCCATGCTTTAACTCTCGCGACACTGCCTCGACAGAGAAGATGTGTAGAACTCATAGCCACCTACCGAATCATAATTTATGGAGTACCCCATCCCGATAAGAACCATTACCTTATTCTGGACTGATTAACAATATTTACTATTTAATATGCTTCATATAAATCTGATCGCACTGATCCCAGGTCCAATAATCTCGTCTCACCTAGTACAAGCTGCTTAGGCAATAAGCTACCTCAGACACTACCAAAAGTCTCATATGATGCCACAATGTGCCAACAAGCAACAAACTCGAATGTGATACATAAGTAAATGAACTCTGGAAAGATCTACTCAACCCACACAACTAATTTAAATATCACGACCCAAATTATCCCTCCGTAAGGGGTCGTGATAGCACCTAGTCTTTACGACTAGGTAAGCCTAATATTGCGAAAAATATAAAGAAAACACAACATTTTAAAGATAAACAGTATATTATAAATAGCCAAGAGTAGCACCACTCGGCATATACAAAATAGTTTTCCAAGACCCGCAATATCACTAAGTCGCAAGCTGCTATAATCTATGTAGCTCTATATAAAAGTCTGATGATAATAAGGAAAGTCTCTAGACGAGGGAGTATAAAGGGACTCCGAAGATCTACGGACGCAAGCAGAAGTACCTTGAAGTCTCCTAGAATCAGCAGTACGCACTAACCCCAAGGCTGATAGCTCGTACCTGAATCTGAACACAAAAAACATGTGCAGGAAAGGGCATGAGTACGCCATAATGGTACCCAGCAAGTGCCAAGCCTAACCTCGATCGAGTAGTGACGAGGTCAGGTCAAGGCCCTACCGGAGTAAATATAATAAATTAAATAGGAAAAGATATGAGTAGAATTTACGGTACCACGGTTAAAGAAATTCTCGAAAACTTTAACAGTTAAGGGAGCCCTCAGCTCAAAACAAGGTAAACACAGTGGGAAATCTCTCGGAATACTGTCCTGTAGTTTCAAATGAATATGCAGTACATGGGGATCTCCCGGAATACGTCCGTAGTCCCAAAGTAAATATGAAGTGCTGGGGGATCTCCCGAAATACATCCGCAGTCCCAAAGTAAATATGCAGTACAGGGGGATCTCCCGAAATACGTCTGTAGTCCCAAAGTAAATATGCAGTACAGGGGGATCTCCCGGAATACGTCTGTAGTCCCAATGTAAATATGCAACGCAAGATGCAATGATAGGTATGACATCGAGTTATATAGTTTATACTGGACACAGATAAGGCAAATAAGGACTTAACTAAACATGACGCACAGAATGTCAATTTGGCAGTTAAAACAAGTAAGCATGCTTTTCTAGTCTAAACTACACAATTAAACATATTAGTACAACTTAATAAGAGAAGCAATTTATGATTTAAAAAGGATAAACAGAATTTTTTGCAATAATAGCCCGTGTACGTACTCATCACCTCACGTACACGGCACCCACACATCAAATAATATCAAGATATCCTAAGGGGGAAGTCCCCAACACAAGGTTAGGCAAGCCACTTACTTCGAACCGCTCAAATCAACTCGATAT
The DNA here is from genome assembly GCA_000715115.1 of Nicotiana otophora. NCBI lineage: Eukaryota > Viridiplantae > Streptophyta > Magnoliopsida > Solanales > Solanaceae > Nicotiana > Nicotiana otophora. The sequence goes on along the minus strand of AWOL01S0042715.1, from coordinate 61,248 downwards.
TATGTTCTTGCCATGAGTATCTGACTCCAAATGGCCCGAATCTATTCAAAATAGTACAATACCATCAATACGCGCAAATGGAATAAATCCCACAAGAAAAACTATAAAATTAGGCCAAAACCCGAAATTGACCTAAACCCGCCCCCCGGGCCCACGTCTCGAAACCCAATAAAATTTACAAAACTAGAAAGCTCATTCACTCACGAGTCTAACCATATCAAATTTACTAAAATCCGACACCAAATGGTCCTCCAATCCACAATTCAAACTTCCAAATCCCTAGCCTCCAACTTCCAATTTCCACCTTAAATACATATTAACTAGGTGGGAAAACACATGGCAAGGCACGATTATTGACCAAAAAAAAAAGCACAAGGAACTTACCTCAAGAAATGCATCGAACATTCTCTCAAATATCTCCCTAACCCGAGTTTGCAAAGCCAAAAATGATACAAAATCGCGAAGCCCTTCGGTTTTAATCACTGCCCAGGTATTTTCGCACCTGCGGAACCTGGGCTCGCACCTACGAATGCGCTTGTGCGGAAAACGTGCGCATATGTGCAATTCACTTTCCCCCCTCTACCTTCACACCTGCGATGAAAGGGCCGCACCTGCGTGCGTGCGCCTGCTGACATCCCTTCCCCTTCTGCACATCTTGCGCATTTGCGAACAGCCTTGCGCATTTGCGGGCATCGCAGATGCGGAAATTCCTCGAACCTGCGACCCCAGGCCAACTCTCGACTTTCTCACATCTGCGCCTCTATGCCTCGCTTCTGCGAGGTCGCACCTGCGGACTCCCCACCGCAGGTGCGAAAACACCAGAACCAACATAAATCAGAAATTCCTCTAAGTCCAAGCTTTCACCCATTAAGCATCCGAAACACACCCGAGGCCCCCGTGACCTCAACCAAACATACCAACCAATCCTAAAATACCATGCGAACTTAGTCGAGCCTTCACACCACGTCGAACAACACCAAAATCATGAATTAAGCACGCATTCAAGCCTAAGAATTTAAAATCTTCCAAATTCTACAACCAACGTTGAACCACATCAAATATAGTCCGAATGACCTCATATTTTACACACAGGTCACAAATGGAACTACGAACCTACAACCACTTTCGAAATTCCATTCTGAGCTAGATATCAAAATTTCCACTATCGGCCGAATCCGCCAAAAAACTAACTTTCTCCAATTCAAGCCTAAATCTACTACAGACCTCCAAAACACATTCCGGACACGCTCCTAACCCCAAAATAACTCAACGGAGCTAATGGAGTCAACGGAATTCCATTCTGGATCCGTCTTCACATAATTCCGACTACGGTCCAAACTCTAAGGCTTAAACTCATAACTAGGGACTAAGTGTCCCAAAACTCTCAGAATCTCATAACCAATCACTCCGGCAAGTCCCAAAAGTAGAAACAAATATGGGGAAAGCAGATATTAGGGGATCAGGGCTCTAAATCTTAAAACAACCGGCCGGGTCATTACATTATGGAGTCCCCCCCTCCCGACAAGAAACATTACCTCATTCTAGACTGATTAACAATATTTACTATTTAATATGCTTCATATAAATCTGATCGCACTGATCCCAGGTCCAATAATCTCGTCTCACCCAGTACAAGCTACTCAGGCAATAAGCCACCTCAGACACTACCAAAAATCTCATATGATGCCACAATGTGCCAACAAGCTACAAACTCGAATGTGATACATAAGGAAACGAACTCTGGAAAGATCTACTCAACCCACGAAACTAATTTAAACAACCAAAAGGATGTTATGAACCTTCCTCAGGAAATGAAAAGCAAAACACACAATAATATATGTGGGAAACTGTACTCAACAACACACTGTTGCGGAGTGCAACCCGATCCACACATGATACCGTTGCGGCATGCAACCCGATCCAACCATGATACCCGTGGCAGTGTGCCACCCGATCCAACCATATACCCGTGGAGGCGTGCCACCCGATCCACATATAATAATCTAAATAAAACACACATTGAGCCATAATGCTTATACTCACGAAGTACCCGAATATCAATCATAAGCACACCAAGTGCATAACACAAATCCTGGGGAGACGGGTAGCGTCACGTGCTATAAAACTCAAGCACAACTAAGGTATGATATATGATCTGCATCTCGAGAGCCATCCTTCTCACATACCACCACAAACTATACGGGATCTCAATACGAGTACGGATAATCAAACTGCCTCATAACCCACATGGCACAATAGAGACTACACGGAAGGGCCGACAACAGAAATATCATCCAAGGCCCGAAGACCCCTCTAAAAACAACGTTATGCTGCAATGAACACATCCGGCCTGATATAGGGCCCATATTCACGTTTAGATCCATCCACGGACCTCAAACCGATTCTAACCATACCATGCTTGGCTAAATAGCCCCTCAAGGACCCACAATGACCTATTCACGACACATAAGACAATCGTCAAATCCAAAACGAACTCCCATGGTCCACAGCCCAAGGAATAGAATGCCTCTCAGGCATAAACTCTCGCACTTGAGATATTACCATGACCTCCATATTCGGTCTCAATCTTTAACAATCAAGTGACTAATATGTGACGCTTATACAAATCCCCCCGTGGGGCATGCTCCCAACCATTCCGCCCAGGTAGCACGTCAGCACATCCATACCACCGGCCATACTAATGTTGTAAAGAGAATCGAGAATCCGCAAATCAGTACACCAAGCCTCTTACACAGGACACCGATCTCAGGTGACCTTGAAGACAATACCAGCTTAATCTAAACATTTGAATTCTTCCCTGCTCATCTTAGCTCTTGACATTCTTATCGACATTAACTGCAACCTTCATCCTCAACCTCCAATTCCCATGTCGCTCACTGCACCCAATATACCAATACGCAAAAGTACAAGAATTTCATCATAACTCCCGAACCACCAATAGGGTACACACTTCATCATATAGAAACCTTTCACTTAACTCATTTTAGGAGAACCATTGCCACACGTGACTGAATTCCCATAACAGCAGAAAATACAAACCTTGAGTACTGGTCTAAACCACCATAATTCTTCCGTGATCCATCTACACATAACAGGACATAATATTTGAATGCCTCCAAATAAAATCAACTACGGCGGCTGTCAAACCTCACACGTACCGCCACAAATCACATGTATAACTCAACATGCTGAAGGAACTGATCATTGCCACCATCATGCCAATTCAACCATTGCTAACCGATCCGACTTCCTTTAATTTACTCCGGACTTGCCTTAGGAATAATAATAACTCTATTTAAAACATAACGAACCCAAATCCACACTCATCCGGAGTTACCTTATTTCACGAGACCATGTTGTCTCAAAACCCATGAACCATCACATACTTTCCTTGTGCGCATATTCGCATCTTCAATGGGTACACCCATTCTGATAATTCTTTATGAATCCGAAGTGATTTTCTCCCGTTCCTCCGATGTTGCACCACAGACTGTAGACAACATAGAACATTCCAAGTCCCCTTTTTCAGAATCCACTGCCAAAACTCGATACTTAACCATACCAGAACTCGAAATCATTAGGCACCGCACCTTAAATTTTGAACTTACTAGAATCATTGTTGAGAGTCACCCACTCTAACTTGTCCCCGAATATAATCAAACTCCAAAGAACTACTAGCATATGAACACCCTATCGAAGAAGCAACCGGCTGAATTCCTTTCCTTATACATCACATCTACACGAAGCATAGACTCTGAGTCTACCCAAGACCTGAACATGAACTGATAAGGCCAAAGATAGCACACATTTCTCAAATCCTTTTCTCAACTTACCACTGATGTTTTCTTTCCTTAGTCGTAATAACCCATCAATACACTGATAACCAGAAACCGTACAAGTTGAACACTACGCAATCCAATCATAGACGGTGGGGTTCTCCCACTTAGCTTGAAGCTACAATTACATAACCCTGGGACCCGCCGAGGTTCCTTCTTCCCTATTGACATTAGCTAAAAGTCTTACAACGCATTCCAAACTCGAAGTCATGTTGCATCCAAATAAAATCCATGATCCTAGTCACTGCCCATCACTATTCCCAAATTCCTCTAAGATTCCCTCAAGGCGTATGGCTATCCTACCACAGAACCCATATGCTACTCTTCCACTCTCCCACTTTGGTCAAACCCTCTCCTTTAAGAAACTCCTCGACTTCTACTTTTCACACTTGACCTCCTAACAATTCAACCAGCGCAAGACACCTCTCACATGTCCTTCCTCGTCCTTCACTACCTAATTGTTGCTCCAAACCCGAATCCATCTCTGTAACATCCGAACACATGAGTCGCCACCAACCCTAAACCTCTTAGAAGATCATCTTTCTCGAGCCATCAATACTAGAAGTACCAATTCGATTCTGAAATCGCTACACTCCATTATCTCTGACAACCGCATCTCAGGCACCATTTCACAACACCCTGACCCAAAGGCAAATTGATGAAGATCGTAACATCAGCGAACTTTAACGCGTTCAACAAGGACGATGACGCCACATCATAATTGAGAACTCTATCGCGCGTGAAAATACCAAGTCTCGTTATTCCATTAACCCAAATCTAAACATTCCTAGTCTGATTGCCTTTCCTTCGCCAGAAATAAAATGTTGAACTTCTGAATCATGCAATGAGTAAGACCTCCTTTCAAGTCATTCACTACCTCGATGCATAGACAGGCATCCTGCCATTACACAAACACGGTGCAATAATAACGCACGAATCATCATAACAATCAATGCCAAATCTCAAAACCATAGGAAATACTGATGCTGAGCTGAAATGACAGGACGACCTTCCGCAAGGCAACGATAATAGCCCAATCAAACATGTAGGCAGAGACATCCTGCACCACCTCTGTAGTACCATGACAATTCCTCGATTCCCAATCTATAACAAGTGGTTCACGTCGCATAAGATTGAATAGGAAAGAAATAAAGATACAAGCCTCAAAAGAATCAATTCGCACGATGAGGAATCAAGAAGGGAAGTGCTCCTAACAGCCTTGTAGCCTCTTGAAGATAAGTACAGACGTCTCTGTACCAATCTGCAAGACTCTACTAGACTCGCTCATCACTCGTGAGACCTATGTGAACCTAGCACTCTAATACCATGTTGTCACGACCCAAAATCCATTAAAGGTCGTGATGGTACCGGACACCGCTTTCAGGCAAGCCAAAAATAAATACTTAATTTGGTTCTCATTTTAATATTTTCGAAGTCATATTTTCCTTCACTTAACTAGTAAAATATGAAATTCACAATGTAAATAATAATATTCTTAACAATTTTAATACAGAACAACCCATAATCACCCCAAAACCCGGTGTCACAAGTGCATGAGCATCAACTATAAATGTAAAATAAAATACAGCATCTGTTCAGGATATAAATTTGGATAGGAGAAATATAAATACTCTGAAGGAGACTCTGCCGGCTGAGGGTCGTAATATGGAATGCAGCTCGCGTAAGTCCCCGCATGCATGCGCGCCTCTTCTCTCACAAGGCCACTAGTCACATATGTACTTGCACAAAAATATGCAACAAGTGTAGTATGAGTACGTAATCAATGTGTACCCAGTATGTATCTAGCCTAACCCCGGAGGAGTAGTGACGAGGGGTTGGCATCGACACTCACTAGTGGTCCAACAAAATTAGGTACAGTAAAGAGGTAAGTAACTATGACGGAAGAGTAAATAAATGAGATAAACAAGTATAAATCACGTGGTACAAATCCCCCTCTTTACGAGGAACTCAATCTCTCCATTAGAAATTCTGTCCTTAACCGAAGCATATATATAGATATACTGGATCTCACCAGATAGATTGTCATAACTCAAATTGGGAAAACTCACAGATACACTGGCTTCTTGCCAAATATTATGTACGATTCCATGAGGATATGATATAGGAAATGCCTAGGCGTACGGCCCGATCCAACATAAATATTTAAACCATGCACTGTCGAGGGTCTAATAGCACGAACCATAGATGCATCTATTAAACTGCCAAGCCGAACGGACCGCTCCCATGAGAGTGTGGTACATAAATCCTACCGAGGAGATCGGCTCGATCCCATAAGAGTGAAATACATAATCCTGCCAAGGCGAACGGCCCGATCCTATAAGAATAAGAAGCTTTGATGGGTCCATGACCCAACTCACGAATAAACGTGTGAGTTGTAATTTCTTTAACAAAAACCTTTCAATGAAACATATATGTATATATCCCGGAAACATGCTGTAAGAGGAGTAACATTATTCGGTGACTAATCATGAACTTGTGAAGTCTCTAAAAAAGCAATTATAGTCTCAAGTAGTGATGTAAAATAGGAGAATTAAATAGGCGAGAGACTGCTCAAATAGTACAGCTATAGCATGATGTGAACCTAAGTCTACCCGGACAATAACATGAATCTAACTACGTACGGATCTTGTCACCTCGTGCGTACGTAGTCCCCGCAACAAGTTGCACACATTAAATACATCACCTAGGGGTAGTTTTCCCCCTCACAGAGTCAGGCAAGAGACTTACCTAGTCTCTTGCCTGACTCTGTGAGGGGGAAAACTACAAAGCTTACTTTCCGGTCCACAATTGTGCTTTAAATCCTCAACTTGGAGGCCAAACGATCGAAGCTATCCAAATAAGATGCAACCCAATCAAAATATACTCTAATACTCGTGAATAGATTGGGGCAGCATTTCCCCCAAACATAACTCTATCCGTTAACCGTCTGAAATCCACCCGAGGCCCACGGGGCCCCAACCAAATATACCAACAAGTCGTAAGACATCATACGAACTTAGTCTAGCCTGTAAATCACATCAAACTACGCTTAAAACATGAATCAGCCTCCAATTCAAAATTTGAAACTTCAACTTCTAAAATCGATGCTGAAACCTATCAAATCACATCCGATTGACCTTAAATTTTTCACACAAGTCATGATTGATATTATGGACCTACTCTAACTTCCGAAATTAGAATCCGACCCCGATATTAAAAAGTTCACTCCCGATCAAACTTTCCAAAAACCTTCAAATTTCCTTTTTTCGCCAAAAGACCCCCGAAAAGGTCTACGGACCTCCAAAACCACATGTACGCGCCCCTAAGTCCAGAATCATCATACGAAGTTATTCACAGGCTCAGAATCCAAATAGAACATCGATAACATTGAAATGCTCTTCAACCCAAATTTATAAAATCCTTCCAAAATGCCAACTTTACACAATAGGCGTCGAAACACTCCTGGGTCATCCAAAACCCGATCCGAACATACGTTCAAGTCCAAAATCATCATACGAACTTTTTGGAACCTTCGAATCCAAATTCTGAGGTTGTTTACTCAAAAATACACCTTAGTAAATTCTTCCAACTTAAAGTTTCCGAAATGAGAATTTTCTTTCCTAAATCAACTCTGGATTTTCCCAAAATTCAATTTCGACCACACGTACAACTCATAATACCTGAAGTGAAGCTACTCAAGGCCTCAAACCGTCGAATGATATGCTAGGGCTTAAATCGACCGGTCGGGTCGTTACACCGAGTGTTGTCTTGTATGGTTTCCCAGTCTTCTCTCTATGATCGTATTAGAGAAAGTCAGTATGATGACCGCCATCTTCTTGTCCTTAAGGACACGGTTCATCACGAGGATGCCAAGGAGGTCACTATTGGGGATGACAGTGTATTACAGATGCAGGGCAGGCTATGCATGCCTAATGTAGATGGTTTGTGTGAGTTTATTCTCCAGGAGGCTCACAGTTCATGGTACTCCATTTATCCAGGTATCGCGAAGATGTATCAGGATTTAAGGCAGCACTATTGGTGGAGGCGAATGAAGAAAGATATAGTTGGGTTTCTACATCGATGTTTATATGTCAACAAGTGAAATACGGGCATCAAAGATTCAGAAACTTGAAATTCCGGAGTGGAAGTGGGTGCGCATTACCATGGACTTTGTAGTTGGGCCCTCACGGACTTTGAGAAAGTTTGATGCTGTTTGGGTGATTATAGATCGGTTGACTAAGTCCGTGCATTTCATTCCAGTTTGTACTACTTATTCTTCGGAGCGGTTGGCTGAGATTCACATCCGCGAGATTGTTCACCTACACGGGGTGGTAGTGTCCATCATTTCGGACCGGGACACGCAATTTACATCACAGTTTTGGAGAGCAGTGTAGTGAGAATTAGGTACACAGGTTCAGTTGAGTACCGTATTTCACCCTTAGATGGACGAACAGTCCGAGCAAACTATTCAGATATTGGAAGATATATTATGCGCTTGTGTTATAGATTTTTGAGGTTCTTGGGATCAGTTTCTGCCTCTTGCATAGTTTGCTTAAAATAACAGCTACTAATCAAGCATTCAGATGGCTCCGTATGAGGCTTTATATGGTAGATGGTGTCGGTCTCCGGTGGGTTGGTTTGAGCCAGGTGAGGCTAGGCTATTGGGTACTGATTTGGTCTAGGATGCTTTGGAGAAGGTTAAATTGATTCAGGAGCGGCTTCGCACGATGCAGTATAGACATAAGAGTTATGCCAACAGGAAGGTCCGTGATGTTGCATACATGGTTGGGGATACAGTTCTACTCAAGATTTTGGCCATGAAAGGTGTGTTGAGTTTCGGGAAGAAGGGCAAGTTGAGCCCTCGATATATTAGACCATTCGAGGTACTTAAGAAGGAGTGGTGGCTTATGAACTTGCCTTGCCACCTAGTCTATCGAGTGTTCATCCAGTGTTTCATATATCTATGCTCCAAAAGTATATCGGGGATCCGTCGCATGTTTTGGACTTCATCACAGTGCAATTAGATGGTAATTTGACTTATGATGTGGAGCCGGTGGCCAATTTAAACCGGCAGATTCGAAAGTTGAGATCAAAGAACATAGAATTAATGCAAGTACATTGGAGAGGCCATCCAGTCGGAGAAGATACTTGGGAGACTGAGCGGGAGATGTGGAGTAAATACACACACCTATGTGAGACTCCATGTATAATTCTAAACCCGTTCGAGGACGAACATTTGTTTAAGAGAGGGAGAATGTAACGACCCGGCCGATTGCTTTGAGTATTACAATCCCGTTTTCCCATGTTACTACTCAATTTATACTTTAGAGTTGTTATGTGATTTGTCGGGGTGATTACTTTGGGTCCGGTGAGGTTTTAGAATAAATTGGAACACTTAGTTTCAAGGTTTAAAGCTTAAGTTAAAATAGTGATAGGAGGTCGACTTATGTGTAAACATCCCCAGAATAGAGTTTTGATGATTCCAATAGCTCTGTATGGTGATTTTGGATTCACGAGCATGTCCGTAAAATTATTTGGATGTCTGTAGTTCAATTAGGCTTGAAATGGCTAAAATAAAAATTTAAGTTTGGAAGTTTGACCGGGGAGTTGACTTTTTAATATCGGGGTCGGAATCCGATTCTATAAATTAGAATAGGTCTGTTATGTCATTTATGACTTGTGCGCAAAATATGAGTTCAATCAGACTTGATTTGATAGATTCCGGGATCGAATTTAGAAGTTGCAAATTCTTAGTTTCACTAAGATTGAATTGGGGTATGATTCATGGTTTTAGCATTATTTGATGTGATTTGAAGTCTCGACTAAGTCTGTATGATGCATTAGGACTTTTTGGTTTATTTGCATGAGGTCCTGGGGGCCTCGGGTGAGTTCCGGATGGTTAACGGATTAATTTTTGAACTTGGAGCTTTGCTGGAATTTTTCTGATGTACTATTTGGTTTCCTTCATCACGTTCGCGAGAGGAATCTCGCGTTTGCGAAGAGGAACTGAGGGACAGGCAAGATTTTCTCTTCGCGTTTACGAAGGAGAGGATGTGTTCGCGAAGGGTTGGACAGGTTGTGCATCGCGAACGCTAGAGGGTTGTCGCGCCCGCAAAGAAGAAAGGGAATTGGGGTTGGACCAAACGCGTTGGCCTATGCGTTCGCATGAGAAGCTTCGTGTTCGCGAAGGCCTGAGGTCGTTAACCATCGCGTTCATGAGTAGGATCTCACGTTCGTGAAGAAAAAATTGGGGCAGCAGATTTTTGTGCTTCGCGAACGTGGCCCTTGCCTCGCATTCGCGAAGCACAAAAATCTGCTGCCCCAATTATTTCTTCGCGAACGCGATGGTTAACGACCTCAGGGCTTCGCGAACGCGAGGCAGTGGCTAGATTGGAGCTCGGGAAGAAGCGATTTTCAGGAGATTTTCAAGGAAAATAATGAGGTAAGTGTTCTCAACTGAATATTGGTCAAATTATCTGAATCCATGGTTGTTTTTAACATTTAATGGGTGAATTAAGTTGAAACATTTAGAAAACCCTCTTGGTTTAATTTGAAGATTTGAGGGTTGAGTTGATGTCGGAATTTGGTAAAATTGACATGGTTAGACTCGTGGTTAAATGTGCTTTCGGATTTTGTAACTTTTGTCGGGTTCCGAGATGTGGGCCCCACGGGCGATATTTGGATGAAATTTTGGATTTTTGTAGAAAATTTGTATTTTCATATGGAATAAATTCCTATAATTTGTTTTGACTGAATCGAATTAATTGTGGCAAGATACGAGATTTTCGGAGACCAATTCATGAGGCAAGGGCATAGCGGTGTAAAGAATTACACGGTGTAAAGAACTTGGTTTTGAGAGTATAAATCCCCGAATTTTGTGTTATATAAATTATTTGGAGGTGACGCACATGCTAGGTGACGAGCGTGTGGGCGTGCATCATAGAAGTTGTGACTTGAATAAACTCTGTGGAGTTTTAAAATTAAAGAAACATGTTATTATCAAAATATTCTCCACGTGATAGGAAATTGAGCTGAGACTCGTATTTAAGATCATGATTAGGCTATGTGCCAATATTTAAAATGCAAATTTCTTATCCAGTCATGTTCGTCCATTGTAAGGATATTTATGGGATCGGGGTTTCCCGCCTACAGCAGGCCATATTGGCTTTATGTATATTATTATTATATGGAATAGGATTGTCCGCCTGCAGTAAGCCTTATAGGCTTTATTATTATATGGATCGGGGTTGCCCGCCTGCAGCAGGCCATGTCGGCTTTATATCATGCTTGGGCTGAAGAAGCCCCTCCGGAGTCTATACACACCCCCAGTGAGCGTAAATGATTATATATATATATTCGGGATGGACTTCCCAGGCATAGACTTACCTTATTTATTTATATTGTAATGAATGTTTCCTAGACATGGATCTTATCTGTATTATTTACATGTGGGGATAAATTACCCCAGGGTTGGATTGGCCTTAAATGGTAATGAGTGACTGACTATCAGTCGATGTGAATATATATATGGGATGGAATATCCTTGGGTTAGATTGGCCATAAACAGTACCAAGTGACCGAATGTGTAATAACTCGACCAGTTGTTTTACTTTCTAGAACCCTGTTCCCCAAAATAAGATTTTCCGTACTTACTTTTACTGATTTATGACTTGCGGGGATGGTTGGTTCGGGATTTGGAAGAGTTTGGGTTGAAATCGGAACACTTGGTTCCTTCAGGTTAGCTTAAAATATCAAGTTTGACTTCGGTCAATATGTTTTGTAAACGACCTCGGAATCAAAATTTGATGGTTCCAATAGATTCGTATGGTGATTGTGGACTTGGCGTATATTCGTATCGGGCTTTGGATGATCCGAGAGCGTTTTGGCGCTTAATAGTAGAAGTTGGTTCTTGAAGTTCTTTAAATTTGGTTTGGAATGGGTTTTAGCGATATCGAGGTCCAAATAGAATTCCAAGACCAGGAATAGTTTTATAATGTCATTTAAGACTTGCACGCAAAATTTGGTGTTATTCCGAGCTGATTTGATAGGAATCGGACAAGCAGAAGTCGTTTTAGAAGTTTTTGAATTCATAAGTCAATTTATGCGTTTTTGCGTCGGATTCTTGGTTTTTGATGTTATTTTCGGGTTTTGATCGCTCGAACGATTTTGTATGAGGTTATTATACTTGTGTGGATAGTTGGTGTGGGGCCCCGAGGGCTCGGGTGAGTTTCGGACGTTCGGTAGGAATGAAAACACATCAGTTTTCTTGTATTTCTTGGCAGCAGTTGCAAGTCTCGCAAATGCGAGAAAGTTTTCGCAAATGCGAACCTCGCATTTGCGAGAAGGGCTTCGCAATTGCAAAGAAGCCTGACCTAGGCAGTGTTTGCCTTTGCGACACATTGGTCGCATTTGCGACCTCAGCAACTGAATGCCAAGCTTCGCATTTGCGAGAGTTGTGTCACATTTGCGACCCTCGTATTTGCGAACCTGGTGTCACAAATGCGACATCAGAGGCCTGTGCCCAACTCATTTAATGTGCGACTTAGGCCATTTATCTCTCTTTTCTTTCATCTCTTGGGCGATTCTTGGAGCTTTTGGAAGAGGGTTGTTACCTAGCACTTTGAGGTAAGTAATCCCTACACAACACGGGTTAAATACATATATTATGGGTAGATTATAACATGTAAATTAGTGAAAATCATGGGATTAGAGGAAACCCTAGGTTTTTGATAAAAATGGATTTTTACCACGAAAATGGTAATGGAACTTAATGAAAATCATATATTTATGTTCCTAAGGTTATGGGTAACAACGTTCTTCAAATATTTTTGAAATCCGGGCACGTGGGTCCGAGGGTGAATTTTAGGAATCTTGCATTTAGAGTTAGGAAATTACTTAAATAGAGAACTTTTAAGCATATATTGATTAGTTTCTACATTATTTGGATAGTTTTGGATTGTTCGGCACCAAATTGAGGGTTTGGGCATAAGCTTAGACTGGGAAGTAGGCCTTAAAGCGAGGTAAGTCTCTTTTCTAACCTTGTAAGAGGGAAATTTCCTCATAGGTGAACTTAATTAATATATGATTAATTTTGGGGGCCACGTACACGCGAAGTGACGAGAGTCCGTACGTAGCTACTATTCCTGTTATGACTGGGTAGTCTTAGGCTTACACCATGCCTTGTTGATATTGTTATTGCTTCATGTATATTGTTTGCCTTGAGAAGGGCAGAATGGAGTGTGCTTATTAAATGTTTCAAAGGGAATTGGAATTGAGGAAAAATAATGAAATCTTAAAGGCTTTCATTTGAATATTGTATTTTGAAAAGAATGGGAGAGTACTATAATAATTTCTGAGATCTTTGTGTAACCGCGTCGCATGTATAATTCGCGAGCAGGGTAATTCCTTAAATTATGTTTGACTGCGTCGCATGAATGATTCGCGAGCGGGGAAAATAGATGCATCTATGGTTCGCGTCGTTCGACCCTTGGCAGTGCACAGTTTATATTTATATTGGATCGGACCGAACGTCCTCGGTGGTATTGTGTGTGACAGTAGAATTGAAAGTTTCTTTCATAATTAATATGGATTCATTATATGTGTGATCATATGTTTTAAAGGAAGCAAGCGATTTAAATTCTTAAATATGGTGATTTCTTCACCAGTTAAATTCCTGATCTAAGACTTATTGTTGTATACCATGCTTAATTAGAATCTCATATTATCATATTATTGGCCCTAGTAAGTATCGAAGTCGACCCCTCGTCACTACTTCTTCGAGGTTAGGCGGGATACTTACTGGGTACATGTTGTTTTATGTACCCACGCTACACTTCTGCACTTAATTGTGCTGGATCTGAGGCAGGTGCATCTGGATACCTATCTGGCGCGCTTCCTTGATCCGGGTTTGAGATTCCACGGTGAGCTGCTCTTCCGAGCCGTTCAGCAGCATGACGGAGTCCCTCTTTTATTTTGTTTATGTCTATTTCCTTTCTGGCAGTAGGATAGATATCTTTTGTATATTCTACTAGATTGCCCATATACTTGTGACACCAGGTCTTGGCACGTACTCTAGTAGACTTATAATTTTGGATTTCTTTACTTGATTTTGATTAGTACTTGTTATTCCCATTTAATTATGTCCCAATTGCGAATTTCTAAATCTTTTCAACTAATAAGGAAATGTATCCACTTAATAAATTTATTAAAACGGGAAACCACTAGTTTGATTAGTGTCAATTTGCCTGACAATGGTGTTGGGCACCATCACGGCTTTAATTGGAATTGGGTCGTGACAGAATGATTAGTGACCAGTAGTACAGGAGGTCTTCCCACTGAGATGCCACATTCCTCATATCATGCAGTATTGATCTATTTTTCTTGTACTGAGTTTAACTGTTGAACTTGAAAGTATGCCTACATTTCTGTACCATTATTTACGTACTGGACTGTACCTGCGGAGCTCATCACTACTTTCAGCCTAGAGGTTAGTCTTGTTACTTATTGAGTTGGTTGTACTCATACTATACTCTGCACCTCATGTGCAGATCCAGGTGCTTCCGGACACGGCGAGTGTTAGACCTCAGTGTGTTACCAGTTGGAGACTATCAAGGTAGCTGCTCGGCGTCCGCTGACCTTGTCTCTCTTTCCTTCAGTTATTGTACTGTTTTATACTTTCAGACAGTGTTTTATCAGTCAGACTTTGTATTCATATTAGATGCTCATGTACTTAGTGACACCGGATTTTAGGAGTGTTTATATCTGTATATGTGAGATTTCTTCCGCTGAATATAAATATTATATTTTAAAATTTAGAAGATATGGTGGTTTATTGAGATTCTCGGCTTGCCTAATATTGAGATAGGTTCCATCACGACAGGTGAGATTTTGGGTCCTGACAATATGATGGAGAGTTTATAGTTTTCACATATCTAATCACAAAAGTTCAGCATTTTATTCAGAACATTAGGGGAACTTTAAAAACTTAGATGTAGTTTTCTAGTTTGAATCATAGATACTTCCAGTCTAATGTGCTGGACGTTTCAGAGTTTTACATATTAAAATTAAATCATCCATAGCTAATTTTCAACTCTTTTAGGACAAAATTTATATAACGTTTAATGTTTTTTATATTTATTTTAAATTTCATGCGAATATACATTTATTTATTTTATGCATTAAGATATTATTATTAAGTTTTTTATTATTTTCTTCAATTATGTTTTTCCTTCTGTTATTTGTTTGAATTTGAAGAGAATTAATATCAAAAAATAACGCATAAAAGATTTAAACAAAAACATATAATATTCCACTAAGTAAATTAAAAGAAAATAAAAATATATAACAAAATACTTAAAACAAAAATAAGATAATAACCCTTTAAAGAAAAGGATTATACACAAAAAAAAAAACAAAAACAAAAAAACTAACCATCCAGATCGTCGTCGTCGTCACTATCAGACAGACGAGCGGTTGCATCTCCAAAACCACCATAGGAGCCATCTCTGGCTAGCACCTCCAGCCTATCAAGCTTGTTGTTGATTTCTTCTAAATCCCTTTCATACTTCTGTATGAACTCATTGAGTTTCAACTCAAATACTTTTATGATATCTTGTTTGATTTCATCAATGATATTTCATCTCAAAACATTTCCCAAATACAATGTTCTTCAACATATCCATTTGAGTTCCAAACAAAAAGGATGAAATAGTTTGCTTAAAATTTCTATCATCTTTCCAGTAACAATCAATACAAAACCAATCCTTAAACTCATAAAATCTATCTCCCTCCTAAAATTAAAATACAAAAAATATAAGCAACATTTCATATAATTTAAAGAAGAAAACTTGACCGTTTCAGGAATACGCACCATCAATATACTACTTGAAGATTTCATTTCTGTAAAATCATGAAAACAAGCATATTACAAATTAGATTGGTAAACATGATCAAAATTCAGTATATAAAGAGAACTCCAGTATAAATAGAACTCATCCAGTATAACATACTGGACAACAAGTCTTCAGATGACAGACTTCCCGTATAATATACTGGAATCAAATTGTTTAGAAATAATGAAACTACATAAACAAATACTGGGGTAAAAAGAAAAAACATAATCAAACAACATATAAAAAAGCAGATACAAATAATCATTAAAACAAAAGTATTCAGAAATAAAACACAACCCTAGTATATTATAATTTTCATCCAGTATTAAATATTGGACAACAAGGCTTCAGAGGGAAGGCTTCCTCTATAATATACTGAAATCAAATTAATTAGAAACAATAAAACTCCATAAACAAATATTGGCCTAGAGTGAAAAAACATAATCAAACAGCATATACAAAAAAATACAGATACAAATTATCATATTATATTATAAGCATGAACACTTTTAGGTAAAGTTATTTTACTAAAATGTCCTTCAAAAATTGAATGACCAAATTGTCCTCTACCTAAAATTAAAATTACCTTCCTTTAAATGATGTTTTGTACTTAATGTTGTTGTAATAAAAAATTCACAACATTCATGGAAGAAATAATCCCAATAACGAGTTGCCATATGTTCAACCGTTATTATACACATTTTAGAGACACTGCAAATTTCAATTAATACATTATATTTTATATGCTTTTCATTCGGATTGAAGACAACTTTTTAAAAAATTGTAGATATACTCCGTGTAATATCATTTAAAAAGCAAACTTAGTTAGATTGTGGAATGAGAAATATACTTTAAGCCTCTCTCGAGTACTTCAATCTCATACTTCGGCATGTTCATCTCCTCTTTTGGGTCCTAATGAACATAGTATAATTCATCATATCGTATCATAATCATACTATATTATAAGCGGAAAGCCTTTTAGTATAAAGTTAATTTACTAAAATAGCCTTCAAAAGTTAAACGACTAATTTATCCTCTATCTAAAAGTAAAATTACCTCCCATTAAATGATTAAATTGAGCTACTTAATGTTAGCTTACTACTTAAATGGAAGAGCTTTTCATCTTTAGATAACTACTCCCAACCTTTTGATATGTTAAATATGTCGTGTAGCCTTTTCATGTAATGTGTGAATTTTATCTTACTCTTTATTAATAATGAATTGTAGCATTTTCAGCTTACCTTCTCTTATTAATTTCCATTGATCAATTCTTTTTCTCATTCCTTTTCAGAAATTTCACCTCAGTTCTTAGAGTCTCTTCAGATTGTTAAAGCCCTTTGAATTATTTCTCTCATAGATCTAATTTTTTTGGTTCTTTAGCTTCCGGGTTTCTCCCATTCCGGATTGACAAGAGGTTCTATTTCAAGTTCAGCAAGTTATGTGATTCTTTTAGAACATTTGCTAATGAGTGAGAGTATTTGTGTTGTTTTTAGGTATTTTGGAGAAAGATGTTGGAAGAATTCATCTCCAGTAGTTTAATAATATATGATTTGTTTGTCTCTTCTCCTTTCTTTCTCCTTTTGCTTTAATTTCTTCTGTTGGAATTTTGGTTTTATGCTTTTTGTTTGTTATGTATTTTCCGTATTTGGGATTTTGCGTATTTTTTTATTTACTTGGATGAATGAATTGAACATCGCTTTGTAAACTTTTGCAAAGTGGTTCTTAGATATGTATATTCTGCTTTTGAATGCTTTAAGATTATTGAGAAAATCAGGGTTGAGATTGAAGAGTTTGGTGCCAATATTGGTAATAACCATTTTTTTTACTCTTATTATTATTTCGATTTTGTTTTTGGGTTTGGTAGGAGTGAAATGTTATAGGGTGGGAGTGGGATTGAACCATTTGAAAGCAAAATTGGCAAAAAGGATATTGTAGAAATATTTTTAGTTTTTGACATGTTCAAGCTTTAAACTAATAAAAAAATATCTAATTATTGTAACTTCTAATCAATTGACTGTCATGGGGTTTCCTTTTGATAAAATTAAGGTCAACCAATGATAACCAACAGTTTTTCTTAAGAGCAGAAAAACCCCTTAGTGTAAAAGTTAAATTATTAAAAGTCCTTGATATTATAAATTTTCAGAAATTATATGTTATCCGCATTAATATTTTCGACCGGAAGAAGCTTAAAACTATTATTCCAATATGCCGTAATTGTGATGTTGCTCATATTAAAGATATTAAAATTCCATCTTCTTAGATTGCGCAAGCTTGCAACGTTAAAGCTTGACTTTTCATGTTGTTTCCTTGTAGAAGTATGAAGGTCATAAAATGTTTAAAATAACATTACGAAGAATATGAATACAAGTTAGTACATTACACTATTGTCTCAACTTCTAAATCAAATAAAGGTAAGGATAATTCATTTATTGAGGTGGGAGTGGGAGAAGGCAACAAAGTAACAATCATACCCGATATTAGACAATTATACTTTTTTTTTTAATTTTTATTTTACAACTCAAAAATACTTTTAAATAATATCTACGTAATTTTATAATGTAGTCATTCGAATAGATCTATTCATCAATTTTGACTTGCACTTTTCCACTTCAAATTTTTCACCATTATCCTATACTTTAATATATTTTTTATAGTTTTCACAATTTGACATGGGACGCACGTGCAACACACGTGTCCAGAAATTAGTTATCATTAAACACAAGTAATCATAAATAAAACAGAACTCCAGTATATTATAATTATCATATAGCGACTTTACCGGTCATTTTGAGTTGTAGCGCCATCGTTCGACGGTTTGAGGTCTTGAGTAGCTTCACTTCAGGTATTATGACTTGTACGTGTGGTCGGAATCGAATTTCGGGATATTTGGAGTTGATTCGGGAGGAAAGTTCTAAATTCAGAAGCTTTAAGTTGGATGAATTGACTAAAATTTAGATTTATAGTAAATGAATTCAGAATCAGGATTTGAAGGTTCCAATATGTTCGTATGATGATTTCGAACTTGGGCGTATGTTCGGATCGAATATCGAGTGGCCCGGGAGTATTTCGACACTCATCACAAAAGGTTAGTATTTTGAAGGCTTAATAATTTCCTAAGTTTGGGTTGGAATGGATGTTTATGCTATCGATGTCTGTTTGGGATTTCGAGCCTGGAAATAGTTTCGTATGGTGATTCTGATCTTATGAACGTGTCTGTACGTTGATTTGGAGATGCGTAGTTCATTTCAGCATCAATTGGAGAAAGTTGGAAATTTAGATGATTTTTAAGAAGTTTGACTGGGAGTGGACTTTTTGATATCGGGGTCGGATTCTGATTTCGGGAGTTGGAGTAGGTCCGTAATGTCAATTATGACCTGTGTATAAATTTTGAGGTCAATCGAACGTGATTGGTAGGTTTCGACATCGATTGTAGAAGTTTGCAGTTTCAAAGCTCATTAAGTTTGAATTGGAGGGTGATTCATATTTTTAGCATTGTTTGACGTGATTTAAAGGCTCGACTAAGTTCGTATGATGTTTTAGGACTTGTTGGTATATTTGATTGGAGTCCCGGGGGCCTCAGGTTCGTTTCGGATACTTAACGGATCGATTTGTAAACTAAGGGAATGCTGGGATTTTTCTGGTTGCTAGTGTAATCGCACCTGCGGAAAAAGGGCCGCATGTGCGATGCTGGAAAAGCGGCTAGGCAAGCGCAGAAGTGGCTCTCGCAGGTACGCATATGTACCGCAGAAGCGGCTCTCGGAAGTGCAAATACGGACCGCAAAAGTGGCTCTCGCAGGTGCAAGTTTGGAGCCGTAGAAGCGGCTATTGTAGGAGCAACCTTCTGGGTCGTAGAAGCAGAAATCGCGACTGGGCAGAACCCTTTAAGTTCGAGGGTTCGATATTTTCACCCATTTTTCGGATTTTAGAGCTCGGGTTGGGCGACTTTTGATAGGAATTGCACCACACAACTTGGGGTAAGTGTTCTTGACTCCCTTGTAATTATATTTCATGAATTAAGCTTCATTGTTTATGTGTGATTATTGAATCTTCAAGAGAGATCGAAGGAAATTTCTATAATTTCATAAAAACGAATTTTCGAGTTTTGAATTCCGATTCGGAGTCGGATTTGAGTGAAATTAGTATGGTTGAACTCGTAATTGGATGGGTTGTCGGATTTTATGAGTTTTGTTGGGTTTCGAGACGTGGGCCCCACTACCAACTTTTCGAGCAGAGTTGAGAATTTTTATAAATTGTTAAATTTCAAGCATTGGAGTATACATTTTGATTGGTTTGCACGTTGTTTGCATATTTTTGGATTGACAAGCATCGGTTTGAGGTGTTGAGTGGCGTTGGAGCCGTCTATAGAGCTTCGGAGCGAGGTAAGTCTCTTGTCTAACCTTGTAAAAGAGAATTTACCCCATAGGTGATTTAAATTAATAATTATTGCTAATTGTGGGGGCTACGTATGCACGAGGT
Source organism: Nicotiana otophora (assembly GCA_000715115.1). NCBI lineage: Eukaryota > Viridiplantae > Streptophyta > Magnoliopsida > Solanales > Solanaceae > Nicotiana > Nicotiana otophora. The sequence goes on along the minus strand of AWOL01S0042715.1, from coordinate 41,024 downwards.
GACGAGAGTCCGTGCGTAGCTACTAATTATGCTATTTTTGGGTAGTTTAGGACTCAAAGCATGACTTACTTGTAATAATTACATCCTTTATTTAATTAAATTACTAGAATTATATTGGAAATTGTTAGAGGAAATAGTAAAATACCGATATTTCACATACTTGAAGTTTTGTGCAAATTACTTGATTGTTAATATAAATTGTGCATCCTTATGTGCCCGCCTTGTAGAAAGAAAAAACATTATCAAACAGCATATACAAAAAACAATACATATACAAATACTCATTGAAAAAACATAATCAGAAATAAAACACAACTCCAGTATATTATAATAATCTTTCAGAATAAAATACTGGAGAACTAGGCTTCAGATGCCAGACTTCCCGTATAATATACCGGAACCAAATTTATTAGAAACAATAAAACTCCATAAACAAATACTGGTGTAGAAAGAAAAAAATACAATCAAACAGCATATAAAAGAACACAGATACAATCTATCAATAAACACATGTAATCAGAAATAAACATAACTCTAGTATATTATAATAATTATCCAGTATAAAATACTGGACAACAAGGCTTTAGAGGGCAGACTTCTCGTATAATATACTGGAATTAAATTTAGGACAAAAAGTAAAGCTCCATAAACAAATAATAGCGTAGAAAGAAAAAACATAACCAAATAGCATATAAAAAACATAAACAATCTATCATTAAAAATAAGTAATGAGAAATAAAATAAAACTCCAGTATATTATAATAATTATTCAGTATAAAATACTGGACAACAAGGATTCAGAGGGCATACTTGCCGTATAATTGTCACGACCCAAACTCCCTCCATATAACGTCATGACGGCACCTAATCTCTACGACTAGGTAAGCCTAACAAATTACAGAAAATAACAAAACGAAAACAAAACTTATCAACTAACTGCAATAGATACTGAATAACCAATAACAATGTCGCTAGGCATATACAGCAAACCAAATGCTAGACGTACACAACTTTTCCCAAAACTCGGAACATCATAAGTCACAAGCTACAGAAGAAAACTAGTATCTCTATACACCAGAGTCTAACAAAAAAAGTACGGAAGGTAAATGATATTGGAGAGAATAGAGGGGGCTCCGAGGTCTGCGGACGCGATAGATGTACCTTGAAGTCTCCGTTCAACAGCAAGCACTCTTAGCTAGTAGCGGGGCTGATAAGAAGCACATGGATCTGCACACAAAAAATATATGCAGAAGAGTAGCATGAATACACCACAACGGTACCCAGTAAGTGCCAAGCCTAACCTCGGTAGAATAGTTACGAGGTCAGGTCAGGCCCACTTGTATAAAGTAAATAAAGCAGGAAAATATAACAGTATAATAAGAGACTGGAATTTAACAAAAAGAAAATACAGTGATATAACAATTCAACACATAGGGATAAACAGCAGGAAATCTCCCGAGATACCGTCTCATAGTCCCAAAATAACTATGCAGGGAGAACTCCCGAGGTACCGCCTCGTAGTCTCAAAAGTAAATATACAGGGAGAACTCCCGAGGAACCACCTCGTAGTCTCAAAAGTAAATCTGCAGGGAAAACTCCCGAGGAATCGCCTCGTAGTTGTCACGACCCAAATCGATGGGCCACGACAGGCACCCGGTACCTTACTCAACCGAGTACCACCGTAACATATCTTTCTTATTACTATCATCATATACACGTGACATACGGGCCTAATAGGCCAACATCATCATTTATAAACTCAAAGCATAGGCCGATAAGGCCGTACAATCTTTCATGTACACGACATATGTCTACAAGCCTCTAAGAGTACATAATTGTCATAAAGGTCGGGACAGAGCCCCGCCATACCAAACCATACACATCTAAACCATATTGACCAAACAAGCAACTCCAGAGCAAATGGAGTGCACCAATATCTTCTATTGAGTTGATCGCCTACTTGGAGGACTCTCGATCCGTCTATCGAGACCTGCGGGCATGAAACGCAGCATCCCTAGGCAAAAGGGACGTCAGTACAAATAATGTACCGAGTATGTAAGGAATGAAAATCAGCAAATAATAGACATGAGAGAAACATGAAGTAAAAGACTCGACATGTACGTGTGCATAGCTCTGTGAGTCATTTAATTTTTTATAATGTCATGTATATGCGTACAAATATCATACCATGCATAGGTATATGTGTTCATAGCATCATCAAGCATCTCAGGGCATCCCATCATATCATTTCAGCCACTGTGGGTAAATCACCAATATATACCAGCTGATCAGGTGGTGGTGCATATATAACGACGTAACCTTTTTCATATCCCATATACATATATATACATATATATACGCGTATATAATGCCATCTGGTCATGGGTCAATGTGCATGTATAAATACATGAAATACATATGAAACACGTTAATAAGATTATTTGAATTGTCATAAAATCAATATACATGTCGGATAAATTTTATCAAATACGTATTTTTCTGAGACCCATAAATAGAAGATATAATAATAATTCACATGGGGAATCAAGAATATAGACACTCCTAATATTTTTATGAATAGAGTCATTTATGGAAATTGTGCATTTGCTCGTTTCGTTTGTATCGTATTGATCATGACAAAAAAAAAGAAGGGATGGCCTTAACATACCTGGAGTAGGGGAAATATCCGTATGATGTTCTTGAAAAAGGTTGCACCGTACTCCTTTAGAATCGCAAAATTTACGTTGCTAACAATTCTCGTTGGATTTCTTTTGGTTGCAAGAATTCACGTCTTTGTTGAAAACTTGAAGAATGATTAACGTTCTGTAGTGCTTATTCATGGCTATTGTTTCTAATTGTAAGAATGGCATATATTCAGATTGTAGGAATAGCTAATGTCCAAATGAACCAAACTTGTATAAGATAAAACCAAACTTGAATGTCTTTACTTTACATGTTAAAGTCTTGTTACCCTAGGTAGCCACCTAAGCCAATTTGACCCTTAGTCATTTTGTTGGGTTAGCCCCTTGCTGCCACGTTGTGTTTTTGGGGGGAGGGGGGTTAGTCTTATCTCATAATTTATTAATTAACTAGGTAATGTCCCGTTACTCGATAATTAACTAACTACCTATATAATTAAGCATTATCTTAAATTACTTAAATTACTACTCATTTTTAATATACTTTATACATCATACTATCATGGCCATATGGTACCTTGTATGGCACTAATCCATAAATATCAGGTACTATAACTCGGACCGTATTTTATCCCAAATTGTCAAACTTCGAGGAATTTTATTTTCTTCGATTTGCTTACCCTCTCTCCTTCATGAATTTTCTCATCACTTGTTTGGAATAGTATAATATTTATAATCCCAAAATAATCTCATTCCCGAGCTTACGTCGATTAACTTACGACGAAATATTAGCGTACAAAAATAAAATACGGGATGTAACATCTCATTTCCAAGATCTCATCGATTTATTTATGGCGTGCTTTCATATACGAAAATGTGGGATGTAACAGTAGTCTCAAAAGTAAATATACAGGGAGAACTCCCGACGAACCGCCTCGTAGTCTCAAAAGTAAATATGCAGGGAGAACTCTCGAGGAACCGCCACGTAGTCTCAAAAGTAAATACGTAGGGAGAACTCCCGAGGAACCGCCTCGTAGTCTCAAAAGTAAATATGCAGGGAGAACTCTCGAGGAACCGCCACGTAGTCTCAAAAGTAAATACGTAGGGAGAACTCCCGAGGAACCGCCTCGTAGTCTCAAAAGTAAACACCCAGCTCAACTGATAAATACCATGGTGAACATCAAGAATTCTATAGTTAAGACTGATAAAGAACAAGGAAAATAGGAAATCAACTAGGCATGCTTCACAAAGTTCAAATAAGCAGTTAAAGCATGTAGGCATACGGTATTAGACTAAACAGGATAACTACGCATGTTGGAATAGCTCAATTAAGAATACATCAGTTTAGGGTTTAAAACCCTAATGCTGACTGAAAGGAAGGAAAATAGGAAATCAACTAGGCATGCTTCACAAAGTTCAAATAAGCAGTTAAAGCATGTAGGCATACGGTATTAGACTAAACAGGATAACTACGCATGTTGGAATAGCTCAATTAAGAATACATCAGTTTAGGGTTTAAAACCCTAATGCTGACTGAAAGGAAGGAAAATAGGAAATCAACTAGGCATGCTTCACAAAGTTCAAATAAGCAGTTAAAGCATGTAGGCATACGGTATTAGACTAAACAGGATAACTACGCATGTTGGAATAGCTCAATTAAGAATGAAAAACAGACTAATACTCATTTAAACGGTATAACTCAAATTAAGGAAAAACCAGGTTGCTACTCAGTAAAATAAATTGGGTTTTTCAACAAATCGCCCGTGTACGTATTCGTCACCTCACGTACACGGCGCTCACATATCACGATAGTACCAAATCCTAAGGAGATTTTCTCCCACACAAGGTTAGGCAAGCCACTTACCTCGAACCAAGCTTAATTAATCCGTAAGAATGCCTTATCCTCGATTATTTGACTCCGAATGGACCAAATCTAGCCAAACACAATTGCATATCATAAATACAACTATAATAGGCTCATCTAATTAATAAAATCAATACTTTAACAAAAATTCCGAAATTTATCCTAAAACGTCGACTCGGGCCCACGTCTCAAAATCGGGTAAAAGTCAAAAAAATATGAACACTCATTCACTCACGAGTCTAACCATATCAAATTTACTAAAGTCCGACACAAAATGCTCCTTCAAATCCTCAAATCGAACTCACCAAATCCCTAGTCTCAACTCCCAAATTCCACCTTACATAAATGCTAACTAGGTGGAAAACTAAATGGGGAAGCAAGATTATTGATCAAAAATAAGCACAAGGGACTTACCTCAAGAAATCCTTCAAAACTGCTCTCAAGAAATCGCCAAACCCGAGCTCAAAATGTTAAAAATGAACAAAAATGCGAACCATTGCATTTAAGTGTTCTGTCCAGAAATCTAGCACATGCAGCCCATAGTCGCACCTGCGACGCCGCACCTGCGGAATTTCAATCGCAGGTGCAGAAATGACTTAAAAGGACTGCGTCCACATCTGCGAGCAATGGGCCGCACCTGCGCGCCCGCTCCTGCTGAATATTTCCGCTTCTGCGAACCCTCACGCCCTGGCCCCTTCCGCTTCTACTTCCGAATCTGCGGATGCGATGATGCAGTTATACCTCCGCACCTGCGACCTCTAGCCTCTTTCTTCCAAACCGCACTTGCCTCCATTGGATCGCTTCTGCGGTGTTGCACCTGCGGTCAATGTTGTGCAGGTGCGATTACACTAGGTGCAGCAACTTTAGCTATTCTTCCAAAACCAAATTTGATCCGTTAACCATTTGAAATCAACCTGAGGCCCCCAGGACCTCAACCAAACATACCCACAAGTCCTAAATCACCATACGGACTTAGTCGATCCCTCAAATCACATCAAACAATGCTAAAAACATGAATCACCCTCCAATTCAAACTTAATGAACTTCAAAGTTTCGAACTTCCACAACCGATGCCTAAACCTATTAAGCCACGTTCAATTGACCTCAAATTTTGCACACAAGTCATATTATACATTATGGACCTACTCCAACTTCCGAAATTAAAATCCGACCCCGATATCAAAAGGTCCACTACCGGTAAAAATCTCCAAAAATTCGACTTTTGGAAATTCAAGTCTAATTTAGCTACATTCCTCAAATATATAGTTCGGACACGCTCCTAAGTTCAAAATCACCCAACGGAGCTAACGGAACTAACGAAACTCCATTCTGGAATCGTCTTCACACAGTTCCGACTACGGTTAAAATCCTAAGATGTAAGCTTCCGTTTTTAGGGACTAAGTTCCCCAAGACACTCCGCAACCAAAAACAAGACCTCCCGGCAAGTCACATAAACAGAAAAAGGTATGGGAAAACAGTAAACAGGGGATCGGAGCTATTAGTCTCAAAATGACCGGTCGGGTCGTGACATCCTTCCCTTCTTAAAACAATCGTTCATCCTCAAACGAGAATAAAGACATACCTAAAGTGGTGAAAATATGAGGATAACGGCTGCACATATCCTGCTCGGTCTCCCAAGTCGCCTCCTCGACTGGATGACCCCTACACTGAACCTTCACGGAAGCAATGTTCTTTGACATCAGCTTTCGAACCTACCTGCCCAAAATAGCCACTCGCTGCTCAACATAAGATATATCCTTATCCAACTAGACTGAGCTGAAATCTAACACATGAGATGGATCACTGTGATACTTCCGGGGCATAGAAACATGGAATACCGGATGAAGCCCTGCAAGACTGGGAGGCAAGGAAAGCTCATAAGCAACCTCCCCAACATATCGCAACACCTCAAATGGGCTGATAAATCTTAGGCTCAGCTTGCCCTTCTTCCCGAACCACATAACGTCCTTCATAGGCGAAACCCGGAGCAAAAACTGCTCTCCAACCATGAATGCAACATCGCGAACCTTTCGATCCGCATAACTCTTCTGTTTGGACTGGGCTGTGCGAAGTCGATCCTAAATCACCTTCACCTTATCCAGGGCATCCTGAACCAAGTCTGTACCCAATAATCTAGCCTCGCATGGCTCAAATAAACCATCTAGAGACCAACACCGCCTACCATATAGAGTCTAATACGGTTCCATCTGGATGCTCGACTGATAACTATTGTTGTAGGCAAACTCCACAAGTGGCAAGAAATGATCCCAAGAACCTCCAAAATCTAACACACACGCACGGAACATATCCTCCAGTATCTGAATAGTGCGCTCGGACTGTCCGTCCGTCTGAGGGTGAAATGATGTGCTTAACTCAACCTGAGTACCCAACTCCTATTGTACATCCCTCCAGAATCGTGATGTTACTGTGTACCCCAGTTAGAGATGATAAATACCAGTACGCCATGAAGCCTAACAATCTCACGGATATAAATTTGAGCCAACTGCTCGAAAGAATAGGCAGTCATTACAGGAATAAAATGAGTTGACTTGGTCAGCCTATCCACAATCACCCAAACTGCATCAAACATTTGCTGAGTCCGTGGGAGTCCAACAACAAAATCCATAGTGATCCGCTCCCATTTCTACTCCGGAATCTCTATCTTCTGAAGCAATCCACCTGGTCGTTGATGCTTATACTTAACCTGCTGGCAGTTAAGACACCGAGCCACAAACTCCACTTTGTCCTTTTTTATCCTCCTCCACCAATAATGCTGCCTCAAGTCCTGGTACATCTTCGCGGCACCCGGATGAATGGAGTACCGCGAGCTGTGAGCCTCCTAGAGAATCAACTCCAGCAACCTATCTACATTGGGCACACATAGCCTGCCATGCATCCTCAATGCACCATCATCTCCAATAGTGACCTACTTAGCATCACCGTGTTGAACCGTGTCCTTAAGGACAAGAAAATAGGGGTCATCATACTGACGCTCCCTGATATGATCATAAAGAGAAGATCGAGATACCACACAAGCCAATACTCGACTCAACTCGGAAATATCCAATCTCACAAACTCGCTGGCTAAGGCCTAAACATGCAACGCCAATGGTCTCTCTGTTGTTGGTAGATATGCTAAACTCCCCAAACTCTCTGCCCGACGACTCAAAGCATACCACATTAGCCTTCCTCGGATGGTACAAAATGGTGATATCATAGTCCTTAAGTAGCTCCAACCACCTCTACTGACGCAAGTTAAGATCCTTCTGTTCAAACAGATGCTGCAAACTCTGGTGATCGGTGTAAATCTCACAGGGGACACCGTACAAATAGTGCCGCCAAATCTTCAAGGCATGAACAATAACTGCTAACTCAAGGTCGTGGACAAGATAGTTCTTGTCACGTACCTTAAGCTATCTGGACGCGTAGGCAATCACTCTACCGTCCTACATCAACACCGCACCGAGACCAATCCGCGATGCATCATAATATACAGTATAAGACCCCAAAGTTGTAGGCAATACCAATATTGGGATTGTAGTCAAAGTTGTCTTGAGCTTCTGAAAGATCATTACACTCTGTCCACCTGAACGGAGCACCCTTCTGGGTCAGCCTGGTCATAGGTGCTGCAATAGATGAGAATCCCTCTACAAAACGACAGTAATACCCCGTCAAACAAAGAAAACTCCGGATCTCCGTAGCTGATGACAGTCTAGGTCAACTCTGCACTGCTTCCACCTTCTTCGGATCCACCTGGATCCCATCACTCGATACTACATGACCCAAGAATACCTCTAAGTCTAGCCAGAACTCACACTTTGAAAATTTTGCATATAACCTCTTTTCTCTCAGGGTCTGAAGCATAGTTATCAGGTGTTGCTCATGATCCTCCCGAGTCCGGGAATACACCAGAATGTCATCAATAAATACAATGACGAATGAGTCAAGATAGGGCTGGAACATACTGTGCATCAAGTGCATAAAAGCTGTTGCGGCGTTGGTCAACCCAAATGACATCACAAGGAACTCGTATTGACCATACCGAGTCTTGAAAGTAGTCTTCAGGATATCTGGCTCCCGAATCTTTAACTGATAATAGCTTGAATGTAAATCAATCTTGAAAAATACTTTGGCATCCTGTAACTGATCAAATAAATCATCAATACAAGGCAATGGATACATGTTCTTCACTGGGACTTTGTTCAACTGGCGGTAATCAATACACATCCGCATAGAATGATCCTTCTTCTTCACAAATAAGATAGGAGCACCCCAAGGTGACACACTGGGCCAAATGAAGCCCTTATCAAGCAACTCTTGTAACTTCTCCTTCAACTCCTTCAATTCAGGAGTAGCCATACGATATGGAGGAATAGAGATGGGTTGAGTGCCCGGAAACAAATCAATGCCAAAATTAATATCTCTATCGGGCGGCATGCCGAGAAGATCAGTTGGAAATACATCTAGAAAGTCCCTCACTACTGGGACTAACTCAACTATAGGGGTATCAATACTGACATCTCTCACATAAGTTAGATACGCGTCATAACCTTTCTCAACCATTCGTTGAGCTTTAAGAAATGAAATAACTCTGCTGGGAGCATACTCTAAGGTACCTCGCTACTCAAATCACGGTAAACCTGGCATAGCCAGCGTCACAGTCTTAGCGTGACAATCAAGAATAGCATAATGGGGCGACAACCCGTCCATGCCCAAGATAACATCAAAGTTTACCATGCTGAGTAATAATAAATCGGCTCTTGTCTCAAAACCACTAAGAGAAATCAAACACGACCGATACACGCGGTCCACAACAAGAGAATCTCCCACAGGAGTAGACACATAAACAGGGAACTCAAAGAATCCGGAGATACGCCCAAATACGGGGAAAACTAAGAGGACACATAGGAATATGTAGAGCCTGGGTCAAATAATACTAATGTATCTCTATGACAGACCGGAACAATACTTGTAATGACAGAGTTGAAAGCAACTACCTCTGTATGAGATGGAAGAGCATAATATCTGGCCTGGCCTCCCCCTCTAGCGCAACCTAGACCTCCCCGACCTCCACCTCGAGTTGGCTGAGGAGGTGGGGTAGTATCTGGTGGTGGAATCATAGCCTGAGGACCGGTGGAGCACGTGGTGGCTGAGAAGTCTGTGGAGCTACACCCCTCCTAAATCTGGGGAAATTCCTCACCATATGGCGAGTGTCGCCATACTCAAAACAAGCTCTCGGAGAGCATGACTGTTGTGACTGGCTCGGGCCAGGTCTACTGGACTGGCCGCTAAAAGCACCCCAAGCAGGAGGCACACTAGATATTGGCGGTGCATAATAAGGCTCTTGGGGCCTAGAAGAGACCTGAATACCACTGGCAGCTGGAAGAGCTGAATGAACGGGGTGACTCACATAACCCATACCATGTCGAACTGTAGCTAGGGAACGAGTGCCGTTGTAAGTTCCAGACTCTCGAGAACTCTTGGCCTCCCTCTCCTCTCTATCCCGAGCAAGCATGCCCTCCAATCTTCTGGCAATTCTCACAACCTGCTGATACGAAATATCCATCTCCAACTCCCTGGCCATACTAATCTGGATACTAGGGTGGAGTCCCTAAATAAACTAATGAACCCTCTCTCGAACTGTGGCAACCAAGGCCGGTGCATGTCGCGCCAAATCACTGAAAAGAACTGCATACTCTGACATAATCATAGCACCCTGGAGCGGCTGCTCAAACTCCGCGCCATGCGTCCCTGAGGCTCTGGGGAACATACTCTCTCAAAAACATGTCCGAGAACTGAGTCCATATAAGTGAGGCTACCTCGTCCGTACTACTCAAACCATAAGCACGCCACCACTGATAGGTTGCTCCTCTAACCTGGAAGGTGGTAAAAGATCCCTACTCAACTCCGCTCTTCCCATAGTACAGAGAATACGATGACACTCCTCCTGAAAACTCTGAGCATCATCTGTAGCCAATCCACTGAAGGTAGGTGGGTGGTACTTCTTGTACCTCTCAAGTCTGAGTTGCTCCACCTCAGAAGTGGTTGTCCTAGTCTCGTGCTGAGCCGGAGCTACCGACTGCATAGGGATGAACTTTGGGGCCTGGTCGACCTGAGTTCACTGCTTTGGAGTATAGGCGACAGGATTTTGTGCTCCTCTCCCTGCCTGAGATGTGGCAAGAGCAAGTGGAATCAATCTAGCATGCGCTAAGGTGCTGAACATGCTCATAAACTGGGCTAGAGCCTCCTGGTGGGCTGGTGCAGCAACAGGTACCTCAGGTGCCTGCCCTCCAGCTGGAGCTATTGGGGGCTCCTCTGTAACTGCTCGTGCGGGTGCTCAAGTTGCACCGCATGGACGTCATCGGCCTCTACCCAGGCCCCGGCCTCTCGGGGCTCTAGCAGGGCGGGTGCCTGGTCATCAGATCCGCATGTACGTGTCCTCACCATCTGTGAGAGAATAGAATACAGAAGTTTAGAATTTTTGATGTCAACAAATTTCGCACAACAAGGAATCAAAGAAGTATAATTTTTCCTAACAGTTCCATAGCCTCTCGAAGATAAGTACAAATGTCTCTGTACCGATCCGTAAGACTTTAATAAACCTGCTTGGGACTCTCGGCACCTATGAACCTAGAGCTCTGATACCAACTTGTCATGACCCAAACTCCCTCCGTATAACGTCGTGACGGCACCTAGTCTCTAAGACAAGGTAAGCCTAACAAATTACAAAAAATAACAAAATGGAAATAAAACTTATCAACTAACTGCAATAGATACTGAATAACCAATAACAATACCACTCAACATGTACAATAAATCAAACGCTAGATGTACACAGCGTTTCCCAAAACCCGAAACATCATAAGTCACAAGCTATAGAAGGAAACTAGTATCTCTATACACCAGAGTCTAACAAAAGAAGTGTGGAAGGTAAATGACATAGGAGAGAATAGAGGGGGACTCTGAGGTCTGCGGACGCGACAAATATACCTTGAAGTCTCTGTACAACAGCAAACACTCTCAGCTAGTAGCGGGGCTGATAAGAAGCAACTGGATCTGCACACAAAAAACATATGCAGAAGAGTAGCATGAGTACACCACAACGGTACCCAGTAAGTGCCAAGCCTTACCTCGGTAGAGTAGTGATGAGGTCAGGTCAGGCCCACTTGTATATAATAAATAAAGCAAGAAAATATAATAGTATAATAAGAGACTGGAATCTAACAAAAAGAAAACACAGCGATATAACAATGCAACACACAGGGATAAACAACAGGGGATCTCCTGAGATAGCGCCTCGTAGTCCCAAAATAAATATGCAAGGAGAACTCCCGAGGTACCGCCTCATAGTCTCAAAAGTAATTATGTAGGAAGAACACCCGAGGAACTGCCTTGTAGTCTCAAAAGTAAATATGCATGGAGAACTCCCGAGGAATCTCCTCGTGGTCCCAAAAGTAAACACCCAGCTCAACCGATAAATACCATAGTTAACAGCAAGAATTCTACAGTTAAGACTGATAAAGAACAAGGAAAAATAGGAAATCAACTAGGCATGCTCCACAGAGTTCAAATAAGCAGTTAAAGCATGTAGACATATGATATTAGACTAAACGGGATAACTACGTATGTTGGAATAGCTCAATTAAGAATGAAAAACAGACTAATACTCATTTAAACGGTATAGCTCAAATTAAGGAAAAAATAGGTTGCTACTCAATAAACTAAATTGGGTTTTTCAATAAATAGCATGTGTACGTACTCGTCACCTCACGTACACGGTGCTCACATACCACGATAGTACCAAATCCTAAGGGAATTTCTCCCACACAAGGTTAGACAAGCCACTTACCTCGAACCAAGCTCAATCAATATGTAAGAATGCTTTTTCCTCGATTATCCGACTTTGAATGGCCCAAATCTAGCCAAACACAATTTCATATCATAAATACAACTATAATAGGCTCATCTAATTAATGAAATCAATACTTTAACAAAAGTTTTGAAATTCGCCCTAAAAAGTCGACTCGGGCCCATGTCTCGAAATCGGGTAAAAGTTACAAAATATGAACACTCATTCACTCACGAGTTTAACCATATCAAATTTACTAAAATCCGACACCAAATGGTCCTTCAAATCCTCAAATCAAACTCTCCAAATCCCTAGTCTCAACTCCCAAATTCTACCTTAAATAAATTCTAACTAGGTGGCAAAATAAATGGGGAAGCAATATTATTGATCACAAATAAGAACAAGGAACTTACCTCAAGAAATCTCTCAAAACCGCTCTCACGAAATCGCCAAACCCAAGCTCAAAAATGATAAAAATGAGAAAAAATCGTGGACCCTTGCATTTAAGTGTTCTTTCCAGAAATCTCACACATGCGGCCCATAGTCGTACCGGCGACGCCGCACCTGCGGAATTTCCATCACAGGTGCGAAAATGACTTAAAGGGACTGGGTCCGCATCTGCGAGCAATGGGCCGCACCTGCGCGCCCGCTCCTACAGAATTTTTCCGCTTCTGCGATCCCTCACGCCCTGGCCCCTTCAGCTTCTGCGCTCCATCTTCCGCATCTGCGGATGCGCAGATGCGGTTCTACCTCCGCACCTGTGACCTCTTGTTTCTTTCTTCCAAACTGCACCTGCGTCCATTGGCTCGCTTCAGCGGGCTCGCACCTGCGGTCAATGTTGTACAGTTGTGATTACACCAGGTGAAGCAGCTTCAGCTATTCTTCCAAAACTAAATTTGATCTGTTAACCATCCGAAATCAACCAGAGGCCCCCCAGGACCTCAACCAAATATACCCACTAGTCCTAAATTACCATACAGACTTAATCGAGCCCTCAAATCATATCACCCAGCGCTAAAAACATGAATCACCCTCCAATTCAAACTTAATGAACTTCAAAGTTTCGAACTTCCACAACTGATGCCTAAACATATCAAACCACGTCCAATTGACCTCACATTTTACACAAGTCATATTCGACATTACGGACCTACTCCAACTTCCGAAATCGGAATTCGATCCCGATATCAAAGAGTCCACTACCGGTCAAAATCTCCAAAAAGTCGACTTTCGCCAATTCAAGCCTAAATCATCTACATACCTCAAATTCACAGTCCGGACACGCTCCATAGTCCAAAATTATCCAACGGAGCTAACGGAACCGACGGAACTCCATTCCGGAGTCGTCTTCACACAGTTCCGACTACGGTCAAACTCCTAAGAGTTAAGCTTCTGTTTTTAGGGACTAAGTGTCCCAAGACACTCCGAAACCAAAAATAAGACCTCCCGGCAAGTCACATAAGCAGAAAAAGGTACGGAAAAAATAGTAAATAGGGGATCGGGGCTATTACTCTCAAAACGATCGGGCGGGTCGTTACAATAGTATACTGGAATCAAATTTATTACAAAAATAAAAGTCCATAAGCAAACACTGGGCTAGAATGAAAAAACATAATCAAACAGCATATAAAAAAAAGAAAAAATACATAAATACCCCCTCAACCTATGATCGAAGTTTCAACTACACATATTTCCTTTTCGAGGATCCTATTACCCGCCTGAACTATTATAAAGTGAAATTATTTCCACCCTAAAAGCTGACGTGGCTAAGTGTGTGTGTTTCACTCTCTTAAAGAGAGTGAGAAGCCCAAATATTTACTTACTTGTCTTTTTCTTTTTCTTAATCTTTTGTCTTTTACACTTTTTTTCTTCTTCCGGAGATGACAACCACCATTAAAAGGAATTGAGCTCCATTTACAACACCGTTTCTTTGAAAAATTCACTTTTAAATTTTAGATTGGTATTTTTTCCTCAAACTTTTATGGGTTTATTCTTATCTTTGCATTAGCAAGAAATTAAATTTAAATTTGATTATATGTATATGTGTCATCTTTTTATTGGATATTACACTTAATTAATTATGACAGTAACTTAAACAAATATTTTTTTCCTTTCTTTCCGAAAATATACAATACTTTTCTTAAAAATTCGGCAGCAACGACGACCAAAGAAATTATCATTACATGAATATTATCTTTTGACCGAAATTGATACCGGAGAATTAAAATCTTGAACTTCATTGTTGTCATGTTGATAGTAGTCATGAAAGAATAGAATAATAGATCAAAATAAGGAACATAATGAGAGAGAGAAAACAAAGAGTGACAAAATATACATATGGCAGGCAAGTGTGCTTCACCTCCCTAGAAACATCTGATTATGACATTTCAAGTAGAAATTTATTCAATTTTAGAATAGTTTAAGGGATAATAGGATTTCCGTAAAGAAAAGGTGTGTAGTTGGTACTTCGGTCATAGGTTGAGGGGATACTTATGCATTTTCCCTAAAAACAATATAGATATAAATTATCATTAAACATAAGTAATCGAAAATAAACAAAACTCCAGTATATTATAACACCCATCCAACATATAATATTGGACAACAAGACTTTAGAGGTCAGACTTATAAAATAATATACTAGAACTAAATTTATTACAAAAAATCAAATTTTGAAGTATGAAGTCTAGCACATTGTTCTGGATTTCAAGTTTTGACAAGAACTCCAGCAATCTATAATGTAGTTGAAGCGACAAACTACTTGAAAATTCACCCTAATATACAGTGACTACAAAAATATTTGAACAACTTATCAAAATAAGTTACGCAATGATTACAACATTACAACATAAAACTAAGAACAGAGTGATAAAATTATCAGAAATAAGACGAACTACTGAACAGAGAAAAAACAAAAAAAAATAAAACGATCGTCGATGTTAAAATACCAAAAATATTTAAATGCTAACATTACGAAAATCAAAATTAAAACAAACGAAGCAACAATAAAAACGAAAATTCAACAACAGTATTGTAAAAACACTTACCCAGATGAAATTTGAAGAAACTTTGACCTAACCCAGACGAAATTCGAAGAATGTATTCTCAAGAAAGTGAAATCCGTACAGTACTCTAAAGAAAGCGAAAAGCGATTTAAAATGAAAAATGAACTAAACAGGACGTTAAAAAGGAGAAGGGAAAAAATGTTAATTACTAATATATTTTAAGTTAAAATGGCTAGAATTCAACGACATTAGCGATGGTGGCTAATTTTGGATAGCCAGTCGTAAAGATGGCTAATGCCATGCCATTTTGACTTAAATAGTGTGTTAAGGAGGTTAGGGAATGAGCATTGTCATTTTTAAGCCAAAATTGACCCAAACATTGGACCAAAATTGGTGGTCTAGTAGCCCAGAACCTGATCCAGATGCTTTGGCCTTGAAGACTTCAAAACAATGTCGTTTTGATTAGTTTACTAAGATTTAATCTCATCCATTCAATCTCATCTAATCCGACGGCTAATATTCAATCACCAGCCCCACATATTTAAAGCCTTAAACACCCCAATTTTGGCCCCCATTTTTCCCTTATTATCTTTTCTCCTCTCCCCCTTCCTTCTTCCTGTCTATTCTCTTTCTCCTCTCTGCCAGCTCCGCCGTCGGGAATCGCCCACTGGCGACCATCGTCGTCCAAATACCATAAAATTTATACACTTCTCTTCCTCTTTTCATCCTCTGCACCAATCTGAACCCCAAATCTCCACAATCACTCTCAATCTCTATAAATCCAAGCGTAACCGAAACTCTAGCCGCCGCTCACCACCCCCCAAACTCCGAAAACTTTACACCACTACTCTCCTCTTATTCTCCTCTACTCGATTCCACGACCAAAGACCACTAATTTCCTCCCAAAACTCATCCTCCGCCGGCCAGCCACCCCCCGCTGCCGCGACCACCCAAGGCCACCACTGCCTCATTTTTCTTTTAGCCCACTCAACCCAAAGACTCATGTTCCCTTCTAGTATGATGCCAAAACTTACTTGTTTTAAGCCTTTGCTAAAAGGGAACTTGCGTTTCGGGGTCGGACAACCGCCTCTTGGCATCTCCGGCGTCTTCTTGTGGCTCGAACAGTTTAAAGCACGCTTTTTAGGTATAACCGTCATCTCTTTAATTTATTTCTGATTTTTTTAATAGTAGTTGATTAGTTTCTAATTTTATTTTTTCTGTTTTGGTTTGTTGTTGTTAATTAGAGTTTTAAGTTAGGTTTATTTAATTGGGTCTATCTATTTAGCTAATTTGTTTGTCAGATTGTTATTGATCAAATGTGATCTTTAGTATAGTAGTTAAATCGTTTACTTAGTTAGTCGATCGTTTAGTTGATGAACGTCGTCGTCCGATTGTTAACGATGCTTGTCTAATTTCTGTTTTGAGCATTGGTCTGTGAATATAGTTGTTTGTTCTATATTTAGTTTGTACAAATTAATTTGTTTTAATCTAGTTAGTTTGAGTTTTAATTCCATTTGAAGTCTTATTTATGTTTGTCAATTCTTAGTTGTTTGAGTTTGATTTGGTTCAAAATTAATAGGGTGGTATTGATGTTGTTAAAATCTGAAGGTTAGATGGGTTTGATCGTGACTTAGGGTACTAGTAGCTTACTTTTTATTAGTAGGGTGGCTGAAATGACTCTTTGCTACTGCTACAACAGGTTTTCAGGCAGTTCTTTCACCTTTTGGACAACCTTTGAACAATATTTAGCATACAAAGTCAGTCTCCAAAAAGTGACTTTATTTGCCTATTTAAGGGGCTGCTCTTCCCACACTTGAGACACACTCTAAGACACTTTAGAGACGATTTTTTACACTCTAAAAGAATACAAAGCTTGAGAACTTTGGGGGAATTTCCAGAGAGCAAAAAGCCTTCCAAAAAACACATAGTGTCATTTTTTATTTCTTTCTCCTTCGAATGTAAATAATTTTTAGCGCGGCCTAAAAGTGAAAAAAAACTGTCACGACCCAAAATCTCACCCGTCGTGATGGCGCCTATCTCGATACTAGGCAAGTCGTTAATGTTACTAAACCACAATTTCTTTTAAGTTTGAAAATATAATATTTAAATATAATACCAAATCTCCCAAATACAAATACGAACACTCCCCAAAACCTGATGTCATTGAGTATATGAGCATCTAATATGAATACAAGTCTGGAAAATACGGTCTATAAAAGTCTGAGACCAAATATAGTATACAAGGATATAGAGAAGGAGAGACAAGGTTTGCGGACACTGCAGCTACCTAAAACTCTCCTGAAAATCAACTGCGCAAAATGATCAATACCCGCTATGTCCGGGAACACCTAAATCTACACATGAAGTGCAAGGTGTAGTATGAGTATAACCAACTCCGCAAGTAACAATAATAACTAAGGAACTGAAGATAATGACGAGCTACTCAGTTATAGTTAACTTTCAGTAATTCCAGCAAAGAATAGACATACTTTCAAATCCGACAGTTTAAGTCAAATCAATTTTATACAATTCAATTTCATGTAATCCGGATATAAAATCTTTCAGTAATTTCACAATAATGACAGATAGCAACCAAGTGCAATAATAAATACAAAGCAAGTACAGCCTCTCAGGCAACAGTCACTCAACTCATCACTCGGCTCTCAGCCCTCAGCACTCAAACTCAATGGGTACCCGCGCTCACTGGGGGTGTGTACAGACTCCAGAGGGGCTCCTACAACCCAAGCGCCATAATCTGCACGGACAACTTACGTGCTATAATATCCTGCAGGGACAACTCACGTGCCATAATATCCTTACCTCACCGACAGGCCCTCGGCCTTACTCAGTCCTTAACCTCTCAAGTCTCTCGGGCTCTCAGAAATCACAAAGATCAGCCCAAACAAAGATAACATAGTATATCGACAAATATCTAGAAAGACTGAGGTATAATACGCAAGAAAAATCATGACTGAGTACAAGACAGCAATTAGCGAATAATTCAACAAGTGCGCGACCTCTACGGGTCTCAACAGTATTATAACATAGCCTAAGCATGATTTCTAACATGATTTATAGTCAAATTTCTTCAACACATAGAGATCATATAGCTAACAATATATTATTCAACTTTACAGTTTTCCGGGATGGACCAAGTCATAATTTCCTCGGTGCATGCCCACACGCCCGTCACCTAGCATGTGCGCCAGCTCCAAAATAATCACATGATACCAAAATCCGGGGTTTCATACCCTCGGGGCCAAATTTATAATTGTTACTTACCTCAACCCGTGTAATTATTTATTCTGCTATGCCCTTGCCACGAGAATTGGTCTCCAAAAGCCTCGTATCTAGCCACAATTAATTCGATTCAGCCGATACAAATTATTATATTTAACTCCATAAGGAAATACTAATTTTTCTAATAAAATCCGTAGGGCCCACATCTCGGAACCAGACAAAAGTTATAGAATATGAACGCCCATTTAACCACGAGTCCAACCATATAAATTTTACCAAAATCTGACATCAACTCGACCCTCAAATCTTCAATTAAAATCTATGAAGATTTCTACCATTTTCAACACAATCCTTACCCATTTGAACTTAACAATCTTTCCACAACCTTATTGGTATGTATACATAATACTCTTACACCCAAGAATCATACTATTAATCACCCATCCTTATTCCAAACCCGAAATTGAAGAATTAGGGAAACAAATTCTTACCTCTTTGAAGCCCTAGCAAGATCCTTGTGAAATCTTCAAACCTTGAACAAGAATTGATGGATAAATGACTAAGTCTTCACTTTCTCTCTCTAAAATGCTCTCACCTCTCTCAAAAATATCACATTTTGGCTCAAAAATGAGCTTCAAGGGCTATAAATCGAAGTTGGGTCGAGTCAAAAATTAGAAAGAATGGAAGCTCCGACGCAGTTATGCGATCGCATAACAGGTATGCGATTCGCATATCCGCCGCATAATTTGGCCTCCAAAGTTGGGCATTACTGAACCGGTCTGCGGTCATTATGCGGTCCGCATACTTATTTTGCGGTCACATAATGCACCGCAAACTTGATCCACTTTGCGACCATTATGCGGTCCGCAGAGTGATTCTGCGACCGCATAGTGGTCGCAGAAATGACCTTTTTCCGACAAAATTTTCCTTTACACATCGGTGCATTGTTCAAACCTTAATTTCCTTAGTAACATTTCTCTGGGGTCGTTATACATAAGTCAACATCCGGTCCACCTTTTCAACTTAAATTCTAAACCTTGAAACTAAGTGCTCCAAATTATTTCAAAACCTCACCGAACCCAAACCAATTACCCCGGCAAGTCAAATAACAATTGCAATTCATAATTTGAGCAGTAAATGGAGAAACGGGATTATAATACTCAAAATGACCGGGCGGGTCATTACAAAAACCCTATTATATTCAGAACCTAATTATTAGTAAAGTCATTGTTCAAAAATATACAACCCATAAAATTAAAAATAATGGTTCCGTCTCTAATGATAATGTACGAGGAAAAACTACGTATAATGTGAAAATATTATAACCAAGGAAACACAAAAGAGCCAAAATAAATTCTACAATTATCACTGCCACTGAAGAATGACAGTAACCGGACAGCCACCAACTTTCATATATTGACATTTTCAAATTTGGGAACTCCATTAAAATAATAATGGATATACTTAATTGAACCAAAAAAGTTTAAGAAAATCATTAGAAGAGAGATTACTGCTGTCTTTACTAATAACTACTCCCTCATATTCAATTTATGCATCTTATTTTTCTTTTTTACCTGTTTTTCGAAAGAATACCACCTTTTTCTATTGAGCAAGATTTTAATTCTAATATTATTTTTTTGGGTCAAATTTTCTAATATTTTTCATTTTATCCTTGGTGCACTTCTAAAATTGATATGACTTGTTTACGACTACTGAGTTTAAAATCTTTGTTATATTCTTAAATTTTATATCCAGTCAAACTAAGACACAAAATGAAACTGGTAGAATATTAACTTTTTTTTTCTTTCTCTTTTTTAATCATGCTGCAATTTGTTCTTTACAATAACAACAATAATAAACATAAGTGGAGTATGGGAAGGGTATAGTGTGCATGCAGACGTTACCCTATCTTGAGAAGGTAGAGACGTTGTTTCCGCTAGACTCTCGGCTTAAAAAGATATGCAAAAGAAGTATTAGCAACGGACAGTAACATCAGCAAGATAACAAAAAAACTGAAGCGAAAGAAACAACAGATAATAATATAAATCTAAAATAAATAAGAAAGTACAAAACTAGCCCTAATATTACTGGTATGTACAGGAAAAACGCACGATTACTTACTAACCTTCTACACGGCGCACAACTATCTATTGTATGATTCAATTTGTTCTTTGGTTTTTTGAAAAAAATTCAAACTTTTGCAGACGAAGGCTGTGGCTAAGTTAAAGCAAAAGGAAGAAAAAACAGTACTACGTGATAAGAAGATAAAATAAAATATTTCCCTATCGTGTATTTACGTGAAATTTGAATCTCCTATAAATGTTACTGCTACTGAAAGATATCTGTAGTTTGAGAGCCACCCACTTTTATGTATTGGCTTTTCAGAATTTGGAAACTCTATTTTAATAGTAATAGATATATTTATTAAATCAAAAGGAACTTCAAAATCATTTGAAGAGAGAACGTTCTGTTGTTTTTGATGACTATAATTGTTTCTACATCAATGGCTACTTTGGTTAATTAGCATTAGAATATTTTTTAGACAACGTACTTATCTTCATGATCAAAACTCAAAAGACTAATGTCCACCAAGAATATCATTCTATATCTAATAAATCTTATTTTTTAACATTTGTTTTAGAGGATTATATATTTTTAGCCGCTTTCAAAAATAACATCCGACAAAATATATATTATTTTATGTGTCTGTATATATATATACTCTTGACTAGCAAATACAATTAGTTCGATGATTTTATATTTTGTCCTTTATTTTATCCTGGATGAATGTTGATACTCCCATACATCACCATCAGTGGCGGACCCAGAATTTTGTGCAAGCGGGTTCAATCTTAGAAGTACATAACTTTAGTCGTAAAATAATAGTTGTCAAGTGAGTTCAAATAAAATATTTATACGCAGCTTTGCCACCACATGCGTCCGCCACTGATCAGTGGTTAAATTTTAGATTGACCTTTTAAAATTTCTCAACGGTAATTGATTCATCTTGTTATCTGAAATAGTGACATTGTTCAAGTATTAGTTAAAGAAATATTACTAGTTATGTCTGCCCATAAGTACATTAGTATAAAAATTGGCTAATTCATAAAATATTAATAATATTAGCCAAATGCTATCAATATTAGCCAATTAACAATTTATAGTCAATAAAAGGTTAATGTTTTGCTTTCTTTTGAGAAAGTGTTGTTGGATAGATTAGGTACATCTTAAGGAGTTTGAATCTTAGTTTTGGGATGATTTGGTGGAGTTTTGAGGTGGTTTGAATTAATTCGAAGTAGAAGATGAACATGAAAAAGATGATATATGTATCACATTGTGTATCACATATGTATCATATGTATATCTATATATACATGTGTATGAGATATATACGTGATACATACGTCGCAGAAGAATTTTATAAACGCGATTTTTACTACGAATTTTGATACCAAACCAGTCCAAATGACATCCAATCTTGTTCAAATTCCATATGTTACCTAATTTATATGTTTTCAACGAATTTCAACCATACCCATTGAAAACTATTTTTTTTTACCTAATTTTTTATATACAACAATACCTATTGAAAAACAATTGCCTATATTTTTTTAATGTTGTATATTATTCGTAATTGTTTTGGCTATTTTTGATAGCTTGACTAAAATAACTAGTTGTTGGTAAATAATGTCTTTTTGTTTTGTGCATTCCCGTATGATCCCCTTAGTTAAATCACCTTTTACAAAAAAATAATAATAAAATGATATTGTATAGCCGCTGTAAAAATAATAACCGAAAAATGTATAAAATTTATATATTTTTGTGTATACATACATTATTTATGTTATATACAAAAATTATTCAAATTTTATATACTTTTTTAACTATTAAATATAAATAATTTTTGCATGCGGGCTAAAAGTAATAATATCCCAAAAATAACAAAGTCCATGACAAGTTAAATAAAAAAATATTGTTTGCGACCATGTGGACTCCACTAACCTTTATATAAAGAACAGACATGTTAGCTTCAATTGAGTGTACGTCTTATTAAAATAACATAAAAAGAAGGGTAATTAATTCATACACAAATTAAATTTTATAAGAAATTAAAGTTATTTAAACCATGTCGATCTCACAATCTTCAAATATCTTACACAAATAACTCTTGATTTTGCGATCGTCTTTTGCATAACATAGGCGATTACTTTAATTCTTAAGCGATTTGTGAATATAATATAGCCGATCAAAGTTCATAGTATGGAAATCAAAAGAACTCCAATTATTTATAGCACCATATATTAATAACTGAGTAATGATTTTAGTTAACGTTGGTAAAAACAGCCTTTACATGAATATCACATGAAGAGATCATATTACATGAAGTGCCTTCATATAACATAGGCGATTTCATAAATACTTACAGCTTGTTTGGATGGCTGTTACATATCGTTTCATAATGTATCGTATTGTATTGTATTTTATTATATTGTATTGTTTGATGAATACAATGTTTGGATAGATTGTGTCATTTGCCGTCGTTTTATGATATCACATACCAGCAATATGAATAATAAACTTGCAATATTATTAACAATAATTATGATACGGTATATAAAAAGGTAGGATAAATGATAAAATAAAATTATTTAATAATAATTAAGGGTGAGATTGAGAGAAAATGACAACGTAACGATGCGACCACACCAAATCGGTCGTTACATAAAGTGGCACATTTCGTCGTTACGTAATACAATAAAATTTAAGTAACAATCAAAACAAACATTGTATTTAAAGTAACAATACGATACAATACAATAGGTAACAACCATCCAAACAAGTTGTTAGGCGATTAGCACCTAACTTTAGCGATTTAGACGACGGCAACAACAACAACAAACGCAACCTTCACAGCATTCAAATTCATTGACAAATTTAATTTTTCTAAGAAGTTAAAATTTACTTTAAGCATGTCGATCTCACAATCTCCAAATATCTTACCAAAATGACTCGATTTTAAGATTGCGTTTCACATAATATAGGCTATTGTTTTCATTTTTGAGTGATTTTGTGAATGTTCAAATAGAGCATGTGCAGCTCATGTGTATTTGTTAGTTAGGGTATTAGTTATAGTTGTTAGCTAGTTAATGACAGCTGTCAATGAGCTATATTAGTTTACTAAGTTAATTAGTGGAAGTTGTTAGTTTTGTATAAAAGGGATGTACAGTGTTAACGACAAAGAATGAAACAGTTGTCTTCGTCAATACTTTGTTTCTCTTTCTCTCTTCTAACTCCATTAACGAGCAAGGTGAGAGCTTCAAACCTTGCATTTTAGCATGGTATCAGAGCAGGAGTAATCGATTCTACGCATCGCATCTTGCTTCGTATCTTGTTTAGGTCGAAATTCACATAAAGTCTTCAATTCGATCAATTGCTGTCAAATTATTCTGAGCAATGACAGAAACTTCGATCGACCACACACATCCTTTATACCTGGGTCCATCCGACACTCCAAGCTCAGTTTCTATACCAGTGAAACTCGATGGAATAGACAATTACGGGCTTTGGAGCAGATCGATGAGGATCGCACTTTTAGGGGAAATGAAGCTAGGGTTTGTTACTGGCACATGCAAGAAGGATCTGTATGAAATAGCTGAATTGCAGGAACAATGGGAAACTTGTAATGCGGTGGTGTTGTCATGGATCATGAACCATGTATGTGCAGAACTCCTATGTGGTATCGTTTATGCATTAGATGCACATCTCGTTTGGGAAGACTTACGAGAGAGATTTGACAAAGTCAATCGAGTGAGGAGTTTTCAGTTACATCGTGAAATTGGAGCATTATCACAAGGAACTAGCTCAGTTTTAGTTTATTTTTCGAAATTGAAGGAGCTTTGGCATGAATATGATGTTTTAGCCCTATTCTCTAACTGTGGGTGTCCAAAATCAAAGGAGAATGTGGAAATGATGCACCAGCAGCGAGTAATGTAATTCCTAAGTGGCTTAAATGATTCATATGATCAAGCACGCAGGAAAATCTTGATGAAGACCACTGCACTAAATCTCAATCAAGCATATGCTATGATTATACAAGATTAGAGTCAACAAACAGTTGGTGCCAATATTGTGACTAATAAGGTTGATGCTATGGCAATGCAAGCAGGACGAGATGGAGGTTTTCGAGGAAGGAAGCAATTTATGCAATGTGAGCACTGTCACATGAGGAACCATACCAAAGAAAATTTCTATAAACTCATTGGCTATCCATCTGATTTTGATCAAAGGAAGAAAGCTGGTGCTGGAACTCAGAATTATGGTCGAGGAAAACCAGACAACTGGAAGAGAGAGCCACTTGATGTTATGAATCATGCAGATGTAGGCTCATCCTCTCAATCAGCTGAAGGTGGACAACTTATTAAGTCGGCTGACAGAGGACATTACTTCACTGATGAGCAATATAACCAGATACTCAGCTTCTCAGGAAGGATTCTGGAGAATGTCAAGAAAATACAACAGGTAAGATCACTAGCCTAATGTCACAACCCAAATTCACTTATAGGTCGTGATGGCGCCCAACATCCAGCTAAGCAAGCCAACTAGTGATTTAAACATATATTCATTTCTTTAAAAATTATCCAAGTAATAAAACTCGGAGTACTTGCAAACATTAAGACAATGTGAGAAATAAGATAAGTTAAAACCCAAGTAAAATAATTAAATCCAAAAATTCTACTAGTGTGTGCCAAGACCTGGTGTCACAAGTGTATGAGCATCTAGTAGATTATAGAAAATTTTAAATATTGTCTGAAATAAAATAAATAGAATATAAATACAAAAAGAGGCACTAGTTGCTGCAGAACGACTCAGAAAGGGGCAGCTCACCACTAAGCCTCTGGATAATATGGGTGTGCGCTGATGGGTCCTCCGATAGTACCTGTCTCAGGTCCTACACAAAAAGTACAGCAAGCGTAGCATGAGTACGTAAATAACATGTACCCAGTAAGTATCAAGCCTAATCTCGAAGAAGTAGTGACGAGAGGTCGACTTTGACACTCACGATGGGTCAATAATATTACAATAGAAATATTTAAATCAACATGATTTATAGAATTTACAAAAAAATATTCTTTAACCAGCAGAAATAATTAAATTCCTTCAAATGCGATAATTTCCAATTTATCAATTAACTTCACAAGCAGCAATTAAAATATCAAGGTATCGTGTAATTATTATTATTAGGCACGATTTCTGCCGAGGTCGTACGGCTCGATCCAGAGTGTCGTGTGCACTGCTAAGGGATGTGCGGCGCGATCCATAGATGCATCTATACTGCCGAGGCGTTCGGCCCGCTCCACAAAAAAGGGGGATATTTTCTTATGTACCTCCGAATGAGGATATATATATTATGAGATTAATACAAAAGGGTGTACAATTTCTTTTAACAATTAATTAATTTATATAAAAATTCAAGTATATGAGATTTCAATCTTTTACTATTTTTCCTAATAATTCACAGTATAGTTCAAATACTTTAATTAAATAAAGGATACAATTAACACATGTAATTCATGATTTGAGCCCTAAACTATCCGAACTTTAGCATAAATAGTAGCTACGCATGGACTCTCGTCACTTCGTGCGTACGTAGCCCCTACAATTAGCAACAATTATTAATTTAAATTACCTATGGGGTAATTTCCCCTTACAAGGTTAGGCAAGAGACTTACCTCGACTTGCTCCAATTTAATCCACTAGTAGGTCTTTTCCTCGATTATCCAACTCTAAATGGCTCGAATCTTGCCAAAATAATTAGATACAGTCACCAAAAATTATAGGAATCAATTTCATAAGAGAATACTATAGTTTTCAATAAAACTCCAAAATTAACTCAAAAATCGTCGGTGGGACTCACGTCTCGGAATCAAGCGAAAATAATGAAATATGAACGCCCATTCAACCACGAGTCTACCCATACCAAAATTACTACATTCTAATACAAATTCAGCCCTCAAATCCTCAAATTTATCCAAGAGGGCTTTCAAACTTTTCCAATTTAATTCATCAATTAAATGATAAAAATAGTGATGGATTCGGGTAATTTAACCAATATTGAGTTAAGAATACTTACCCTTTTGTTTTCTCTGAAAAGCTCCCAAACTTCGCCTCAATTCGAGCTCCTAGTCATTTTCAGAACTTAAACTCTCTGCCCAGTCATTTGCTCTACGCAATTGCGAACCTTCTCACGCAATCGCGAAGCACAATGTTTTCACTGCCCAAATTAACCATACGCGATCGCGTACTTGTCCATGCGATCGCGAAGCTCAAACTTACAGGCCTACGCGATCGCGAACTTATCCACACGATCGCGATGCACAAACGCATGACCTCCATTTCTGCTCCACTTACTCTACGCGAATGCGACCTTCTTCACGCGTTCGCGAATAACAAACTTCCACAACTACGCGATCGCAGCCCTCTTCACGCGATCGCAAAGAACAAAAATTATCACTGCCCCAAACAAGCCTACGCGATCGCAAACCATTTCACGCGATCGCGTAGAACAAAGTCTCCTCTGTCCCTAATTAGCTTACGTGATCGCGGATGAACCTATGCGATCATATATAAGGAAACCAGAAGAAAACTACCAGCAACTATCAGCTATCACCCAAAGTCCAAAAATGATCTGTTAACCGTCCGAAACTCACCCGAGTTCCTCGGGACCTCAACCAAAAACACCAACAAGTCCTAAAACATCATGCGAACTTAGTTGAAACCTCAAATCACATCAAACAACGGTAAAATCACGAATCATACTCCAGCTCAAGCTTAATGAAACTTAAATTTTTCAACTTCTACATTCGATGCCGAAACCTATCAAATCAAGTCCGATTGACCTCAAATTTTGCACACAATTCATAAATGACATAACAGAGCTATGAAAATTTTCGGAATTGGGTTCCGACCAACTTCCAAACTTAAATTCCTATTTTAGCAATTTCAAGCCTAATTTAACTACGGGGTTCCAAATAAAATTCTGAACACACTCCTAAGTCCAAAATCACCATACGGTGCTGTTGGAATCATCAAAATTCTATTCTGGGGTCATTTTTCTAAAAATATTGACCGAAGTCAAACTTAGCATTTTAAGGCCAACTTAAGGAACTAAGTGTTCTGATTTCAACCCGAACACTTTCAAATCCCTAACCAACTATCCCTGCAAGTCATAAATTAATAAAAACACATACAGGGAGTTTTATTTAGGAGAACAGGGTGCTAAAAGTCAAAATGACCGGTTGGGTCATTACATTCTCCACCTCTTAAATAAACGTTCGTCCTCGAACGGATTTAAAATTGTACGTGGAGTGCTGAATAAGTATGGATATCTGCTCTGCATGTCTTCCTCGGCCTCCCAAGTCGTTTCCTCAACTGGTTGGCCCCTCCACTAGACTTTTACTGCAGAAATCTTCTTGGACCTCAACTGGCGAACCTGCCTATCAACAATGGCAACTGGCTCTTCTTCATAACCCAAGTTTTTATCTAGTTAAACTGTACTGAAGTCTAATACATGTGACAGGTCGGCATGATACTTCTGGAGCATAGATACATGGAAAATCGGATGGACTCCTGATAGACTGGGAGGCAAAGCAAGCTCGTAAGCAATCTCCCCAACTCGTCTCAACATCTCAAATGGACCTATAAACCTTGGACTCAACTTGCCCTTGTTCCCAAATCTCATGATTCCTTTCACCAGCGAAACTTTCAAGAGAACTTTTTCACCCACCATAAATGATAAATCACGTGCTTTCTAATCTGCGTAACTCTTCTCTATGGACTGTGTTGTACGAAGTCACTCCTGAATCAACTTTATCTTTTCCAAGGCATCTTTCACAAATCAGTACCATATAACTTAGCCTCACCGGGCTCAAACCATCCGATGGGCGAGCGACATCGCCGACCATATAAAGCCTCAAATGGATCTATCTCGATGTTGGATTGGTAATTATTATTATAAGCAAACTCGGCCAAAGGCAAGAAATGATCCCACTGACCTCCAAAGTCAATCACACATGCCCTGAGCATGTCCTCTTGATTTTGAACTGTCCGCTCTGACTGCCTGTCGGTCTACGGATGAAAAGTTGTGTTGAGCTCTACGCGAGTCCCCAATTCACTCTATACTGCTCTCCACAAATGTGAAGTAAACTGAGGACCTCTATCTGATATGATAGAAATTGGCACACCGTACAACCGAACTATCTCCTGAATATAAATCTGGGCCAACCTCTCTGAAGTATATGTAGTCACAACCGGAATAAAGTGTGCCGACTTGGTCAGCCTGTCAACAATGACCCAAACTACATCAAACTTCCGCAAGGTCCGCGGTAACCTAACTACAAAGTCCATAGTAATGCATTCCCATTTTCACTCATGTATAGGCATCTGCTGAAGTAGGCCACCTGGCCTCTGGTGCTCATATTTAACTTGCTGGAAATTTAGAAACCTAGCTACATACTCCACTATGTCCTTTTTCATTCGCCGCCATCAATAATGCTGCCTCAGATCACGATACATCTTCGTAGCACCTGGATGAATAGAATACCGAGAACTATGTTCCTCCTCTAGGATCTTTTTCCTAAGTCCATCCACATTAGGAACACATAGACGATCCTGGAGTCGCAGAATACCATCCGCACCAATAGTAACTTCCTTGGCACCACCCCGTAGTACCGTTTCTCGAAGAACCATTAAGTGTGGATCATCATATCGGCGAACCTTGATCTGCCCAATTAATGAAGATTGGGCCACTACACATGCAAGAACTCGGCTGAGTTCTGAAATATCCAGCCTTACAAGTCTGTTAGCCAAGGACTGAATATCCAAAGCTAGTGGCCTTTCCTTCGCTGAAATGAAAACCAAACTACCCATACTCTCTGCCTTTCTACTCAAGGAGTCTGTAACCACATTTGCTTTGCCCGGATGATATAAGATAGTAATATCATAATCTTTTAGTAACTCAAGCCATCTACGCTGCCTCAAATTTAGGTCCCTCTGCTTGAACAAATATTGTAAACTACGATGATCAGTGTAAACTTCACAAGACACCCCATAAAGATAATGCCTCCAAATCTTAAGAGCGTGAACAATTGCAGCTAACTCCAAATCATGTACCGAGTAATTATTCTCGTGAGGTTTCAGCTGACGTGAAGCATATGCAATAACTCGCCCCTCCTGCATTAATACATAACCCAAACCAATGCGTGAAGCGTCATAATACACTGTATACATCCCCGAACCGGAAGGCAACACCAACACTAGTGTTGTAGTCAATGTTGTCTTGAGCTTCTGAAAGCTCACCTCACAATTATCAGACCATTGGAACGGAGTACCCTTCTGGGTCAATATGGTCAAAGGCACTGCAATAGATGAAAATCCCTCCACGAACTAACGATAATAACCTGCTAAACCCAAGAAACTCCTGATCTCAGTCGCTGAAGTGGGACGATGCCAATTCTGAACTGCCTCGATCTTTTTAGGATCAACTTTAATGCCATCGCCCGATATAATATGCCCCAAGAGTGCTACAGAATTTAGCCAAAACTCATATTTGGAAAACTTAGCATATAGCTTATGTTCCCGCAGTGTCTGAAGCACTACTCTCGTATGTTGCTCGTGCTCTTCCTTACTGCGTGAGTAAATCAAAATATCATCAACGAAGACAATAACAAATGAATCAATATATGGACTGAATACCATGTTCATCAAATCCATAAATGTCGTCGGGGCATTAGTCAAACCAAAAGACGTCACCAAAATTTTATAATGACCGTATCTAGTCCGGAAAGTAGTCTTCGGAATATCCGAATCCCGAATCTTCAACTGGTGGTACCCCAACCTCAAGTTGATCTTAGAGAATACCCTAGCACCCTATAACTGGTCAAATAGATCATCAATACGTGGCAACGGGTACTTGTTCTTAATAGTGACTTTGTTCAATTGGCGATAATCAATACACATTTGCATAATTCCATCCTTCTTCTTCACAAATAACACCGGTGCACCACAAGGCGATACGCTCGGTCTGACGAACCCTTTGGCTAGTAAATCCTCAAGTTGTTCTTTTAATTCTTTCAATTCTTTCGGAGCCATGCGATACGGTGGGATAGATATATACTGGGTATCTGGAGCCAAGTCAATATAGAAATCAATATCACGATCTGGTGGCGTGCTTGGAAGATCTTAAGGAAATACATCGGAGAACTCTATAACTACAGGCACTGAATCAATAGTCGGAGTCTCTACAGTAGTATCCCGAACATAGGCTAGATAAGCCGAACAACCCTTCTCAACCATGTGTTGAGCCTTCATAAAAGTAATAACCCAATTAAATGCATTAACAGACGAACGCTTCCACTCCAGCCTAGGCAATGCTGGAATAGCCAAGGTAACTGTCTTGGCATGGCAATCTAGGATGGCATGATATGGAGATAACCAGTCCATGCCCAGGATGATTTCAAAGTCGGTCATCTCAAGCAATAGAAGATCTGCTCTAGTTTCATAATCACAAAATGTAATAATACAAGACCGGTAGATTCGATCAACAACAACAGAATCCCCCACAGGAGTGAACACATAAAGAGGAGTACTCAAAGACTCACGAGAAACACCCAGGAAATAAGAAAAACGAGATGACATATATGAATACCTAGTTCCTGGATCAAATAATGCGGAGGCATCTTTGCCGCTAACAGAAATAATACCTGTAATCATGGCATCTGAGGCCTCTGCATCTGGTCTGGCCGGAAAAGCATAGAACCGAGCTAGAGCGCCAACTGGCTGGCCTCCACCTCTAGGACAACCCCTACCTACCTGTCATCTACCTCTTAGTAGTCGAACGGTTGGTGGAGCAACTGGTGCGGTAATCATAGGCCGCTGACCCTACTGCACTGGTCTACCCTGAAGCCTGGGGCAGAATCTCCGCATGTGATTGGGATCCCCACACTCGTAACAACTTTTCGGTGCGATGGGATGCTGACTAAGAGCCTGGCCCTGGTGAACTGAATACCCACTGGAAGAACTTTGAATAGCTGGTGGGCGATAAGAATTATATGGCATAGCATTGAAATAAGGTCGCACTGGAGCACCCCGAGGAGGCGGTGGTGCTGGATATGGGGGCCTGCTGGACTTCCTTCTCACGAATTGACCTCTGCCCCTAGACGGAGCACCTATGAATTCTTCAGAATATCTAAAACACTTATTTCTCATAACTTTCTCCCGTCTACGCTGACGCACACCCTCAATCCTCTGGGCTATCTCTACGATCAACTCATAAGAAGTCCCCATCTTAACCTCCCAGGCCATAGTGGCCTGAATGCTAGTATGTAAACCTGCAACAAACCTCTGCACTCTCTCCGCCTTAGTAGGGAGTATCATAAGTGCATGGCGAGATAACTCGGAGAACCTCGCCTCATAATCGGTCACTGACATATGACCCTGCTGGAGCTGCTCAAACTGAAACCTCAACTCTTCCCTATGGGATAGTGGAATATACCTGTCCAGGAAAATACGAGTGAACCTGTCCCAAGTCATGGGAAGAGAATATGCTGGTCTGCCAAGAAGATAAGACTTCCACCATCTACGGGATCTGCCCTCTAGCTGAAAAGTAGCAAAGTCTACCCCACGAGACTCCAATATCCTCCTGTTGTGCAGTATGTCCCTGCACTGATCAATGAAGTCCTAGGATCCTCATGTCACTCACGCCCAAAGACAGGAGGATGTAGTCTAGTCCATCTGTCCAATAGTTTCTGCGGCTCTACGGTCGCAGCTGGTCTGGGCTCAGGTGTAGCTGCTGCCACTGGCTAGGCTCCACCCACGGGTCGTGCACCCTGGGTCTGATATACAGTAGTTGCCTACCCATGAACTTGTGCGGTAGGGGTCTGTGCTCCCCCGCCCGCCTGAGATGTAGCTGGGTCTGTCGGAAATACACCGGCATGAGTCATAGTTTTCATGAACCGCAGCATACGGCCCATGACCTCCTGGAATCCCGGTGCAGACGTGAAATCCAACGGAGCTGGCTCTGCCACCGGCACCTCACCCAGTTCCTCAATAATGGAATCCTCTGCAGGACCCACTGGTGGTATAACTGGAACAATCCTGGGACGTCCTCGTCCCCTACCACGGAATGGAGCCCTCCCTCGGCCTCTGCCTCGGCCTATAGCAACAGGGGGAGTAGCTCTTCCCTAGTCTGGAACCTCATTAGAGTGCGTTCTCACCATATGTGATAGAATAAGAGAAAGATATTTAGTTATACATAAATTGCACTATGGAAGATGAAGAAAGGTAGTTTCCTAACACCCTATAGCTTCTCGAAAATAAGTAGAGACGTCTTTGTACTGATCCGCAAGATTCTATTAGGTATGCTCATAACTTGTGAGACCTACGTGAACCTAGTGCTTTGATACCATGTTGTCCCGACCCAAATTCACATATAGGTCGTGATGGCGCCCAACATCCAGCTAGGCAAGCCAACTAATGATTTAAACATATATTTATTTATTTTTTAAATTATCCAAGTAATAAAACTCGGAGTACATGCTAAAATTAAGACAATGTGAGAAATAAGATAAGTTAAAACCAAAGTAATATAATTAAATCCAAAAACTCTACTAGTGTGTGCCAAGACCTGGTGTCACAAGTGTATGAGCATTTAGTAGATTATACAAAATTTTAAATACTGTCTGAAATAAAATAGACAGAATACAAATACAAGAAGAGGCACTAGTTGCTGCAGAACGGCTTAGAAAGGGGCAGCTCACCACTAAGCCTCTAGATAATGTGGGTGCGCATCGATGGGTCCTCCGATAGTACCTGTCTCGGGTCCTGCACAAAAAGTACAGCAAGCATAGCATGAGTACGTAAACAACATGTACACAGTAAGTATCAAGCCTAATCTCGAAGAAGTAGTGACGAGAGGTCGACTTTGACACTTACTATGGGTCAATAATATTACAATAGAAATATTTAAATCAACATGATTTATAGAATTTACAAAATAATTTCTTTAACCAACAGAAATAATTAAATTCCTTCAAATGCAAGTATTTCCAATTTATTAATTAATTTCACAAGCAGCAA
Source organism: Nicotiana otophora (assembly GCA_000715115.1). NCBI lineage: Eukaryota > Viridiplantae > Streptophyta > Magnoliopsida > Solanales > Solanaceae > Nicotiana > Nicotiana otophora. Next base: position 7,295 of record AWOL01S0042715.1, on the reverse strand, counting down.
TTAAAATATCAAGGTATCGTATAATTATTATTATTAGGCATGATTTCTGCCGAGGTCGTACGACCCGATCCAGAGTGTCGTGTACACTGCCGAGGGATGTGCGGCGTGATCCATAGATGTATATATACTTCCGAGGCATTCGGCCCGCTCCACAAGAAATGAGGATATTTTCTTATATACCTCCGGAATGAAGATATATATATTATGAGATTAATACAAGAGGGTGTACAATTTCTTTTAACAATTAATTAATTTATAAAACAAATCAAGTATATGAGATTTCAATCTTTTACTATTTTCCCTAACAATTCACAGTATAGTTCAAATAAAGGATACAATTAACACACTTAATTCATGATTTGAGTCCTAAACTACCCGGACTTTAGCATAAATAGTAGCTACGCACGGACTCTTCTCACTTCGTGCATACGTAGCCCCCACAATTAGCAACAATTACTAATTTAAATCATCTGTGGGGTAATTTCTCCCTTACAAGGTTACGCAACAAACTTACCTCGACTTGCTCCAATTTAATCTACTGGTAGGCCTTTTCCTCGATTATCCAACTCTGAATGGCTCGAATCTAGCCAAATAATTCGATACAATCACCAAATACTATAGGAATTAATTTCATAAGAAAATACTACATTTTCAATAAAAATCCAAAATTAACTCAAAAATCGTTTGTGGTACCCACATCTCGGAATCCGGCAAAACTTACGAAATATGAACGCTCATTCAACCACGAGTCTACCATACCAAAATTACTAAATTCCGATAACAATCCGGCCCTCAAATCCTCAAATTTATCCAAGAGGGTTTTCAAATTTTTCTGTTTAATTAACCAATTAAATAATAACAACAGTGATGGACTCAGGTAATTTAACCAATATTGAGTTAAAAATACTTACCCCGTTGTTTTCTCTGAAAATCTCCCAAACTTCGCTCAATCCGAGCTCCTAATCGGTAAAAATAGAAAATGGGACGAAGTCCCATTTTCAGAACTTAAACTCTCTGCCCAGTCATTTGCTCTATGCGATTGCGAACCTTCTCACGCGATCGCGAAGCACAATTGTTTCACTTCCCAAATTAACCATACGTGATAGCGTACTTGTCCACGCGATCGCGAAGCTCAAACTTACAGGCCTACGCGATCGCGAACTTATCCACGCGATCGCGAAGAACAAACGCGTGACCTCTATTTCTGCTCCACTTACTCTACGCCTACGCGACCTTTTTCACGCGTTCGCGAATAAGAAACTCCCACGGCTACGCGATCGCGGCCCTCTTCACGCGATTGCGAAGAACGAAAATTATCACTGCCCCAAACAAGCCTACGCGATCGCAAACCATTTCACGTGATCGCGTAGAACAAAGTCGCCTTTGTCCCTAATTAGCTTACGCGATCGCGGATGAACCTATGTGATCGCGTATAAGGAAACCAGAAGAAAACTACCAGCAGCTATCTTCCAAAGTCCAAAAATGATCCGTTAACCGTCCGAAACTCACCCGAGTTCCTCGGGACCTCAACCAAAAATACTAACAACTCCTAAAACATAACGCGAACTTAGTCGAAACCTCAAATCACATCAAACAATGGTAAAATCACGAATCATACTCCAACTTAAGCTTAATGAAACTTAAATTTTTCAACTTCTACATTCGATGCTGAAACCTATCAAATCAAGTCCAATTGATCTCACAATTTGCACACAATTCATAAATGACATAACAGAGCTATGAAAATTTTCGGAACTGGGTTCCGACTCCGATATCAAAAAGTCAACTCCCCGGTCCAACTTCCAAACTTAAATTCCTATTTTAGCCATTTCAAGCCTAATTTAACTACGGACTTCCAAATTAAATTTTGAACACGCTCCTAAGTCCTAAATCACCATACGGTGCTGTTGGAATCATCAAAAATCTATTCCGGGGTCATTTTTCTAAAAATGTTGACCGAAGTCAAACTTAGCATTTTAAGGCCAACTTAAAGAACTAAGTGTTCCGATTTCAACCTGAACACTTCCAAATCCCTAACCAACCATTCCCGCAATTCATAAATTAATAAAATCATATTTTTATTTAGGAAAATAGGGTTCTAAAAGTCAAAATGACCGGTTAGGTCATTACACCTAATGTCTAAATTTGATCAAAAATTCGATCAAAGGAATAGAGATTGGATTGTGGACTCAGGGGTGACTCATCACATTGCTTCTAGTCTAGAATTGCTTGACAATACCAAGAGCGCAGATAGGTTCATCAGAGATAAAGTACACCTACTTACATGGGAGAAATCTGATATTACTCACATTGGTAACACTGAACTATTTGACAAGGAAGTAATCACAGATGTGCTTTATGTACCTGACTTTAGGTTCAACCTATTATCAATTTCAAATCTAACCAAGGCATTATCTTGCAATGTCAATTTCTTCCTTGACTTCTGTGTATTTCAGAATCTTTGAAGTGGCAAGGTAAAGGAGATTGGTAAAGAAAATAGAGGATTGTATGTGCTCAAAGGTAGTAGATTAGCTAACAAAATAAAGGCAATAAATACAGTAAGTAGAGTAGTTAAAGGAGACAACAGCCTGTGGCATAAGAGACTAGGTCATCCTTCACTGTCTGTCATGAAGAATATGAGAACCTTACATGTTGATACTAGTAGTATAGCACAAAATACTTGTTTTGTATGTCCATTGGCAAAGCAGACAAGGTTGAAGTTTCCTCTTAGTGAATCTAGATCTAATGTTCTATTTCACCTTGTACACATGGACTTATGGGGACCATATAAAATTCTAACTTTTGATAGAAAGCATTATTTCCTTACAATTGTGGATGATCACTCTAGATACACATGGATATATTTTTTACAGCTGAAATCTGAAGTTATAGTTGTGATGAAACAATTTTTAACCATGGTTCAGAACCAGTTTGGAACTTCAGTCAAGCTTATTAGGTTAGATAATGGGACTGAGTTTTTTAACACTCAGTGTACAGAATTTCTAAATAATTCATCAAAGCAGTTGTGCTTATACCCCTCAGCAGACGGGCATAGTTGAGAGGAAATATAGGCATATTTTGGACACTGCTAGAGCATTGAAGATTCAAGGATCAATACCTATCATGTATTGGGGCATTTGTGTGAAAAATGTAGTATACTTGATCAATAGAATGCCTTCTAGTGTTCTAGAGGGCAAGAAACCTTTTGAACTAATGTACAAAAAGAAGGCATCATTGATGCATTTGAGAGTACTAGAATGTTTGTGTTTTGCAACAGTCTTGCCCAAGGGAGACAAGTTTGCAAAAAGGGCAAGGATGTCTATCTTCATGGGGTATTAAGAGACACAACAGGGGTATATACTCCTATACCGGAAGACCAAACAATTTTTCACATATAGAGATACGATATTCAAAGAGTCAATGTTTTCTTTTGCTCATGAAAATAGTAGTACTTGGCCACAGATTGCAGACACTCATCAGGAGTTGAATTCGCAGATGTTCTCTCCCTTATACATTCACCTTGTGCAATTGAGATCCACAACTAAAACTCAATTTATGGCAGCTAGATGAGAAGAGTCAATTCATCATGAGGAAGCAACTAATATACAGGATCATGAGTTGCAAGACACAGCAGTGACTGAGAAGGTTGGAACAGAAACTAATGTCTCATCTGCAGCTCAAGGAAGTGAAGAACATCAAGGAAGTCCACAATAAAATACAAGTGGGCAGTATGTTCTGGAGAATGATAATGCAAAAGCAGAACCACAATGTGGTAGAAAATCTAGCAGACAGACTAAGGAGCCTATTTGGATAAAAGCTTATGTCATCAGTAAGAAGGTGAATACCTGCAGTTATCCACTCTCAAACTATTTGTCCTATGATAAGACTACTCCTGGCTATCAATGCTATCTATCAAAGTTTTCTCAACTAGTAGATCCCCAAACATTCAAGGAAGCAGTACAGGACAGTAGATGGGTGGAAGCAATGAAGTAGGAGATCAAGGCCTTGGATGATAATAAAACACGGAGCATAGTTGACTTACCAAAAGGAAAGAATACAGTGGGCTCAAAATGAGTGTATAAGATCAAGTACAAGTCAAATGGTGAAATTGAGAGATTCAAGGCCAGGTTGGTTGCAAAAGGATAGAGTCAAAGAGAAGGGCTGGACTATCATGACACCTTCTCACCAGTGGCCAAAATGGTCACTGTGAGATCTGTGATAGCATTAGCAGCTTCAAGGGGATGGAATTTAGTTCAAATGGACGTGTACAATGCCTTTTTACAAGGTGACCTATTTGAGGAAGTGTACATGGAGTTACCAGAGGGGTTCAGGCAGCAGGGTAAAAAAAGGTTTGCAAGTTATTGAAGTCTTTGTATGGGCTCAAACAAGCCTCGAGGCAGTGGAATATCAAACTAGCTGAGGCATTACTGAGAGCAAGCTTTGTTCAAAGCCATCATGAGTATTCATTGTTTTATTTAAGGAAGCAGGATAACCTTGTAATTGTATTAGTGTATGTAGATGATCTTCTAATCACAGTAAATAGTGCAAAGTTAATTGGACATGCTAAAGACATACTACATCAGCAATTTAGAGTCAAAGACTTAGGAGAACTCAAATATTTCCTAGGTATTGAAGTTTTGAGATCCAAGACTAAAATTCTACTAAACCAAAGAAAGTATATACTGGAGTTAATCTCAGAGTTGGGGCTGAGTGAATCCAAGCCATCCTCTACACCTCTGGAGGCAAATGTCAGACTAACTACTGTAGAATATGACCAAGCAAATGGTGTTAAAGATGATGAGTTACTAGAAGATATCAGTTCCTATCAAAGGTTGGTGGGTAAGCTCTTATATATTACTATTACCACGCCTGATATCAACTATGACATGCAAACATTAAGCCAATTTATGCAAAGGCCTAAGAAGTCTCACTAGGAATCAGCAATGAGAGTTGTAAGATACTTGAAAGGAGCACCTGGGCAAGGCATTTTGATGAGTTCTGTAAATGCAGAAAGACTCACATGCTGGTGTGATTCAGATTGGGCTGCATGTCCCAATACCAGGAGGTCTATCACTGGCTATGTTGTAAAGTTTGGAGATAGCTTAGTGTCATGGAAATCAAAAAAGCAGCAAATTGTATCCAGAAGCTCAGTCGAGGCTGAATATAGGAGCATGACTGCAGCAGTAGCAGAAATAACATGGCTACCGGGGCTATTTAAGGAGTTGGGAGTTCATGTTATTTCACCAGTGACAATTTTTAGTGATAGCAAATCAGCCATACATATTTCAGAAAATCCAATCCTACATAAGAGAACAAAGGATATCGAGGTTAATTGCCACTTCATTCGAGACAAGATCAAGGAAGGAATAGTCATGGAAATCCATGTGAGTATTAAGGATCAACAAGCAGATTTGCTGACAAAGGAACTAGGGACTACACAACACATACATCTACTTGGCAAGCTTGGTGTGCTCAATTTCTTGCACCCTCCAGCTTGAAGGGGCATGCTCAAATAGAGCATGTGCAGCTCATGTGTATTTGTTAGTTAGGGTGTTAGTTATAGATGTTAGCTAGTTAATGATAGATGTCAATGAGCTATATTAGTTTGTTAAGTTAATTAGTGGAAGTTGTTAGTTTTGTATAAAAGGGATGTACAGTGTTAACGACAAAGAATGAAACAGTTGCCTTCTTTAATACTTTGTTTCTCTTTCTCTCTTCTGACTCCATTAACGAGCAAGGTGAGAGCTTCAAATCTTGCATTTTAGCATTGAAACACAACTTACGCGATTCAAGTTCATAGTAAGGAAATATAGAAGGAAAAAAACTCAATTATTTATAGCACCAGGTGTTAATAACCGAATAGGCGATTCAAATATACTTAGAGGATTTATCTCTAATTAACTCAACTAATTTAGATTAAGATATATCGAATGAATACCTACTACATTTTACTTAAGCAATTGCTATATTAATAACCGAATAGGCGATTTCATGTGAACTTGTAAGCATTAATTTATGATGGTATCGTAGATCTTACCAATACGACCAATGTTGCCTCAAATTATCTGTCGTGTTTCTTTTTTATACGGATTTTAAGAAATATTAATTAGAAGTTTTGACTATTTTACCCTTATTTATATCTTAAGATATTATCTCTCTGTATTGAATATTTATTTTATGTATGTGTCATCTCCATCTTCAAGAATAATTAACTACTAAGGGTAAAATGAGAAAAAAATAATTAATTTTGTCTTGAAGTTCTAAAATGACAAATTGTCACGACCCAAACCGTAGGGCCACAACAGGCACCCGGTGCCTTACACAACCGAGTACCAATGTAACATATCTTTCTTATCATACCGTCATGGGTAAGTGGGCTAAAAGGGCTGTCATAAGATAACGGGAATAAAATATAAGAGAATACTAGATATAGGACGACGCAACATGATATAGAAACTTATATATGTGACATACAGGCCTATAAGGCCGATATGATCATTGTATACTCAAAATATAGACCGATAAAGTCATACAAGTATCCATATACATGACATCTGTCTACAAGCCTCTAAGAGTACATAAATGTCATAAAGGTCGGGATAGGGCCCCGACATACCAATCAATACATGTCCAAATCATACTTACCAAATAGGCAACTTCGGAGCAAGTGGAGTGCACAAACACCTTCCGCTGAGCCGATAGCCTACTAGGAGAACTCTCAACTTGTCTACCGGGACCTGCGGGCATGAAACACATCGTTCCCAAGCAAAAGGTACGTCAGTACAAATAAAGTACCGAGTATGTAAGGCATGAAAGCAGTATATAAAAGACATGAAAGAAACATGGAGTAAAAAACTCAACATGTAAGTCTGAATAGCTCTGTAAATCATGAAACATTTATAATGTCATGCGTGTGCGTATAAATTCATACCATGCATAGGTATATGCGTACATAACATCATCAAGCCTCTGAGGGCATCCCATCATATCATCTCAGCCACTGTGGGAGAAATCATCAATGTATACCATATGATCAGGTGGTGGTGCATATATAACGCGATAACATTTCCCTATACCCCATATACATATACTATACGCGTATATAACGCCATCTGGTCATGGGTCAGTATACATGTATAAATAGATGCAATGCATAATGAAGTAAGTCAATAATATCTCTCGGGATGTCATGAGACCCATGAACAGACAATATGAAAGTAGGACATATGGGCAATCCAGAACATAGGAACCCCTAGTACTTCTATGAATAGAGTCATTTATGAAAGTTCAGCGTT
>AWOL01S0042712.1:26043-46815 GCA_000715115.1 Nicotiana otophora | reverse complement strand
TCGGGCCGAGTATGGTACCGGGTGCCGGCCACGTCCCTTCAGGTTTGGGGCGTGACAACAATGGCGTCTAGTTGTAGCACAATAATAGGTATTACTGTTGCCTCCCTAATTTCATTTGACTACCGCCTCATATCCTGAAGTAGAAAATGCAAGATAATAGTAAGCAACTTCTGGAAAAAAAAAGTGAATCAAATGAATCAAGCATGTGAAAAAATGCAGCAGGCCTGTCTCGCCATAAGCAAATTATGTAGCTTTTGTGCGCTGTAAGATGGTTGGGATAATTAGTTCTATAGTGGCTCTATAAACCTGCAATGCAAAGCAGTGGATATATGATTAAGTTGCAAAACAATAGGTGATAAATCATCTTGTATTGAGAAGGAAAAAAAAAGGTAGTCAGAAATCAATTATGAAACTTTTCTGCAAAACCTTTGTATAAAGCAACAATCATTGTAACTAAGTCTTGTACTGAAAAAAAAAGTAAAGGTAGACAAAATCAATTATAAAACTTTTTCACGCAATCTTTGTATAAAGCCTCAGTCTTTGTAACTAAACCTTCTATGTATGTGATGAAAAGATACCTGATCATTTGTAATATGCTCATATAGAACAGCATCAAAATAGAACTTATGCTTCTCAATACAAGCAGTGAAATCCGCCGTCTATAATACAACCAAACATCAATTCCTCCCAAATATTTAGAGGTCAAATTAAATTTATCCTAAAAATATTGGTAAATATTAAAGTTAAGTCACTATGAGCTTGTTGATATAGTTACCTTCTTAATTTTAATATTACTTTTCTATAACATTGAGGCTGGAGAATTTGATATTCACACAGTAGATCTACCTCACAGTGGCGTCTAGTTGTGGCACAATAATAGGTATTACTATTGCCTACCTAATTTCATTTGACTGCCGCCTCATATCCTGAAGCAGAAAATACAAAATATTAATAAGTAGCTTCTGAAAAAAAAAAGTGAATCAAGAATGTGAAGAAATACAACAGACCTGTCTCGCCATAAGCAAATTATGTAGTTTTGTGCGCTGAAAGATGGTTGGGATAATTAGTTATATAGTGGCTCTTTAAACATGCAAAGCAATGGATATATGATTAAATTGCAAAATAATAGGTGGTAAATCATCTTGTATTGAGAAGGAATAAAAAAGATAGTCGAAATCAATTATGAAAATTTTCTTTAAAACCTTTGTATAAAGCAAGAGTCATTGTAACTAAATCTTGTATTGAGAAAAAAAGAGGTAAAGGCAGTCTGAATCAGTTACGAAAACTTTTCACACAACCTTTGTATAAAGCCTCATTCTTTGTAACTAAATCTTCTACGTATGTAATGCAAAGATACCTGATCATTTGTAACATGCTCATGTAGAATAACATCAAAACAGAACTCATGCTTCTCAATATAAGCAGTGAAGTCCACCTTCTATATACAACCAAACATCAATTCCTTCCAAATATTTAGAGGTTAAATTAAATTTATCCTAAAACAGTTGATAAATATTAAAGTTAAGTCACTATGAGCTTGTTTATACAGTTACCTTCTTAATTTTAACATAACTATTCTATAATAATGAGGCTGGAGAATTTGATAGCCGCGGATGAAAATTGGTCTTATAATGTTGTATGTATCTGAAATAGAAACCCATTTGCTCCAACAGCTAGACCTTAAATATTATAACAATAGTGAAGTGCATAAATTTTAGTCATACCCATAATAGGTTCCTTTATGGCCTTTGGCAAACTGAAAAGAGTAAGTCACAAAGCAAGAAAATAGTATGAGCATATATTTATAAGCCAAATGAAATAAATATCACACAATAAGGATAGGGTTAGTACCAGTTTGGCTTTGTTGAGAAGTTGACGAGCATATGTACGATTGGTTCTGCGAAATACAACAGAAGTAGCAGTCATTGGTACAAAAGTCTCAATAACAATCTCTGTTTCACAAATATTTTGATCTATCAGTAGTACAATTTGTGGTATTTTCATGTTCTTTGGCCTTGTCCAACATTTATGATCTTTCACCGGATCTCCAACCTTAAAAAAATGCACAATTAAATTTTTAGCATTTAATCGACATATGTTTATGGAGAAAGTTAGAATTAAATTAATTCTCAATATTTTTGAAAACTATTAGGACTAACATGGATGAAGAAGCAATTAAGGTTGGAACTGCATTTCAAGAAATAATCAGTTCCCATTTGATGCCAAATTGAAAAAAATTCAGATCACTAAGAATTGCATTACAAAATCAAACATTTGATTTTGTAATGCAATTATTAGTAGCCTGTTACTTTTTCTATTGAACAAATTATATAACAACGAAAGAAGAGAAAAGCAATGAGTGAAAGGAAGAAGGATTAGTGGGTTAAGAGTTGAGATAACGGGGCAACATTGTGGATTGTTTGAAGTTTAGACTCCTTAGGGTTTAGAATTTTAAATGGAAAGGCACGCATGGAGTTGATTCCTTGTTGGTAACTTCCTAAGTTTTATTCCTTGCTAGCAAATTAATTTTTAAAAAATGTAAAAAATGATATATTATTTTTAAACCTCCACAATCGTAACTTTATATTCCCGAATTCTATTCCTTTCTTGGTAACTTCTTTGTTGGTAAATTTATTTTTTTTAAAGTAAAACAATAAGTATTGTATTATTTTGAAATTCAAATTCAAAAAGTAAACTAATTTTAACTAAATTAACTAATTATGTCGTAAAATTACCACATGGCATTTTCTTCACGCGACACATGGCGAATTCTCATGGCTGACTTCTTTCTTTTTAATAATAGATAGATAGATATAGAAGATTTTTGTTTGCTACTTTCATTTTATAGTATAATAGAAGAGACATATTTTTAAATTTTTTTATTTTATTCTATTATTCTCAATAATATTTTCTGAATAAATAAACTTTGTATTTTTAAAAAGAAAAACAAAAAATATTAAAAACATAAAGAAATTTTAAATTGGTAGTTTTTTATTTTTTTTATTTTAGTTTTTTATTTTAAAATAATTTAAAACCCCAAATTGAAAGTACTTTTCAATTTGAATGGACAATTCTTTTTTTAATTTTCGTCTTTTATAATAAATTATTTTATGTTATTATTTTATTGATAATTAAATTCAAAAATAATAGCCAATAACTAATTATTAATTACTTATGCAATGTAGCATTTTTCTAGGCTGTGCCGCTTGGCTTAAGGAGAGGAGTTTTTCCTCTACTTTTAATAATATATAGATTTTTATTATAAAATATTTTATTTTATTATTTTATAGATATTTAAATTCAAAATAAAACCAATAACTAATTATTAAATAAATAAATAATTATTAACTATTTATGCCATGTGACTCTTTTCTAGTCTGCCACTTGGCTTAAGGAGAGGGTTTTTTCCTCTCCTTTTAATAATATATAGAAGATTTTTGTATGCTACTTTCATTTTATAGTATAATATATTTTTTAATTTTATTTTATTCTATTATTCTCAATAATATTTTCTGAATAAATAATTGTTTTATTTTTAAAAAGAAAAACAAAAAATATTAAAAACACAAAGAAATTTTAAATTAGCCTTTTTTCATTTTTTGTAATTTTAGTTTTTTATTTTAAAATAATTTAAAACTTCTATTATTCTTAATAATATTTTCTGAATAAATAACCTTTTTATTTTTAAAAAGAAAAACAAAAAATATTAAAAACACAAAGAAGTTTTAAATTGGCAGTTTTGTATTTTTGTAATTTTAGTTTTTTATTTTAAAATAATTTAAAACTCCAAATTGAAAGTACTCTCCAGTTTGAATTGACAGTTTTTTTTAATTTTTGTTTTTTATTATAAAATATTTTATGTTATTATTTTATTGATATTTAAATTCAAAAATAATAAGCAATAACTAATTATTAACTACTTATGTCATATACCTTTTTTGTAGGCTGTCACTTGGCTTAAAGAGATGATTTTTTCCTCTACTTTTAATAATATATAGATGTGACAACAAATGCTAAAAATTACATCTGAATCCCAAATCACGTTTGACATTTCATTCTAAGAAATATCATAGATAAGCAGTTACAGTACTTTTTGGTGCATTTACAGTACGTTTGTAATTAAATTGACGGCATATAGGTATATTCTTGAATAAAAAAAATGAAACAAAAAAAATGGAAGGAGAAGAGAATAATCTCTTCAAAGAGTTCCAATAATCCAATGCATCTTACGATGTGGAACAATGTATTGAGATGAAGTCCTAGCAGCTTTTGTCTTTTTTAAAAATTTTCATTTTATTTCTTTAGTTTCATGATCATTTAAATATAGGATACAATTATGTAGGTACGAAATATTAACTTTTCAAGGAAATGAAATCAGTAGAGGAGTATTGCTATTTATCTTTTCTCCTGTTTTTTTGGGTCTTTTCTCCTATTTTTTCCGTATATGTTCTCTATTATGATTTAGAAAACTCAACAGTTGTGGTCTTCCAAAAATAGTGCGACAGTTGCAATAAATAATTACAATAACGATGCAATTTGAAAGAACGTCTGCTTAGGTTATGGGAAGGTTACAACAAAGAATATAATGGCGGCAATAAATACGCCAATCTTTAACCCATTTTTCTCTTCATAAAACTTAGTACAAATTACATATATCAACCACCAAAAATTAAAGAACATATATCAACCACCAAAAACAAATTTCGATATCAAAATTGCATCTGCAAGAAAAATATGGTTTTGGAGTCTGAGTTCAATCTTCTAAGAAAATAGAGGAGAAACCACAATGTTTGCGGGAAAAAATTAGACAATTTGAGGCTTTTAGTTTCTCTGGAAGAGAACCGCAGTCTTGCGTACAATGTTTTGGACGACATATCTGTTGCATCAGTAGCTTTGATATATGTTGTTGATATATTGTATTTCATGTTCTAAGTTCTCCTCATTCTTCTAAGGCTCTGGTTTTGATGTGATTGTATTTTTAAGTGAAGGGGTCATCAGTTCGTATGTAATTTGAAAGTTGAAAAAGAAGTTATCTGATTTCTGCTGGGGATATATTCAAATCTTTTGTACAGTGTTTACGAGTTGTATTTGTATGGTCTCTAATTGTATTTGTTAATTATATAAAGAAGAAAAAGAAGAAAACAACCTTGTGAACTTTTGTGTAACAACCCGACCGGTCATTTTGAGCTCTAGCGCGTCATTCGGCGTTTTGAGACCTTGAGTAGCTTCACTTCCGGTATTATGACTTGTACGTGTGGTCGGAATCGAATTTCGGGAAGTTCGGAGTAGAATTGGAAAGAAAATTCTAATTTCGAAAGATTTAAGTTGGAAAAATCAACTAAGGGTTGACTTTTCAGTAAACGACCTCGGAATCGGGATTTGAAGGTTCCAATAGCTTCATATAATGAATTCGGACTTGGGAGTATGTTCGGGTCGAGTATCGGGTAGCCCGGGAATATTTCGGCGCTTATTACGAAAGTTTCACATTTTGAAAGTTTAAGAATTTTCTAAGTTTGGGTTGAAAAAGTTTTTGATATTATCGATGTCCGTTTGGGATTCTGAGCCTGGGAATAGTTCCTTATGGTAATTTTGGTCTTAGGAGCGTGTCCGGATGTTGATTTGGAAGTCTGTAGGTCGTTTCGGCGTCAATTGGCGAAAGTTGGAAGTTGGATGATTTTTGAAAAGTTTGACTAGGAGAGACTTTTTAATATCGGGGTCGAATTTCGATTCCGAAGTGAAAGCATGTATGTTATGTCAATTATGACTTGTGTACAAAATTTGAGGTCAATCGAACTTGATTTGATAGGTTTCGACGTCGAATGTAGAAGTTTGAAGTTCTAAAGTTCACTAAGCTTGAATCGGTGTGCGATTTGTGATTTTAGCATTGTTTGATGTGATTTGAGGCCTCGAGCAGGTCGTGTTATGTATAGGGACTGGTTGGTGTGATTGGACGAGGTTTCGAGGGCCCCGGGTGTAATTCGGGGTGATTTCGGACCAAATTTGGCTGAGTTGCTGCTGCTGATGTCTGGTGTCTGGATTTTTCCTTCGCGAACGCGAAGGTGTTCATGCGTTCGCGAAGAAGGATATGTTGGTTGCTGATTTTGTGTTGCGCGTTCGCGACTGGGGCCTCGCATTCGCGTAAGGTAAGAAGGTGAAGCTAGGCATTCACGATTAGGGCTTGTGAGAATTCTAGCCTTCGCGTTCGCGAGGGGTGCGTCGCGTTCGCGAGGGTTCGCCTGGTAATGCATCGCGTTCGCGAGCTGTGACTCGCATTCGCGAAAGGCAGTTTTTGGAGCTGGAGCTAGTATTGCTTCGCGAACACGTAGGACTTGCTGCGTTCGCGAAGAAGGTCGCCTGGGTAGTGTATAAGTTAGCAAAAACGTGTTTTGGCTCATTTTATCTCAAATTTTTCATGGGAGCCGAGCTTGGGGCGATTTTGGAGGAGCTTCTTCGTCACCCATCACTAGGTAGGTGATTCCTTCACGTTGTGAGTTAAATACATGGTTATGTATACATTTAAACAAGAAAATTAGTAGAAATTTGGGAATTTTGAAGAAAAACCTAAAAATTGATATTTTTGGAAATTGGCCACGAAATTGGACATAAAATTTTGAATAAGTTATATATTTTAGTTTGTGGTGTTATGGGTATAGTTTATCTTCGAAAAGTTTTGGAATCCGGGCACGTGGGCCCGATGGTTGATTTTATAGACTTTTTGAGCGGAGTTGAGAATTTATTTAAATTGATTAATTAAGGGTATTAGAGTGTCTTTTGATTGGTTTGCACATTATTTGAATAGTTTGGATGTACAGGCTTTGGTTTGAGGTGTTGGAGGGGTGTTGGAGCTAGTTATAGAACTTCGGAGCGAAGTAAGTCTCATGTCTAACTCTGTGATGGGGAAACTACCCCTAGGTGATAATTATTGTTATGTGTAACTAGTTGTGGGTGCTACGTACGCACGAGGTGATGAGAGTCTGTACGTAGCTAAAGCATGTTCATGTCAGGATAGATTTAGGACCATATCATATACTAATTGAATTATTTGAATCCATTGTGCTGGCTTAATTAATCGAAGTTATAATCGAAATGAATATAGAAATAATTATATGTTCACCAGGTTAAGCCTTAACGCTTTGAATTGTGGGCGAGTAAATTGAGAAATGGTAAGATTTAATTTATTTTTGTGCTCATGTCCTGCATTGTAAACACATGTCTCGGAATTCGGTAACTTCCTTCCCTTTTCTTGTGGAGCGGGCCGAACGCCTCGGCAGTATATAGATGCATCTATGGATCGCGCTGCTCGTCCCTCGGCAGTGTATACAATTTTCTGGATCGGGCCGAACGATCTTGGCAGAATCGTGCATTATATCGCTAGTAGTCCGAATGTTCACGACTTAATCTTTCTACTGATGCCCTACATATTATAAGATGTTCCTTATTTATTTGATATTAGCACTTGATAATTTCTGATATGTTAAGGCAGGATACAAGATCGAGAAATTTATACTTTAAAAGAAATAATTGGAAGATTTAGAGCCTTACAGAATTTTCTTATTATTTTCGTACGCTGTATATCTGCTTAAGTTTTATCATATTGCTTTATTGGACCTTTAGTAAGTGTCGATGTCGACCCTTCATCACTACTTCTCTGGGGTTAGGCTAGATTCTTACTGGGTACGCGTTGATTTACGTACTCATGTTGCACTTCTGCACTAAATGTATCGGAACGGACAGGTTCATTTGGTGATCATCCTAGCGCGTAGGCGCACTTGTTGAGGAGACTTTATGTGAGCTGTATTCCAGGGTACGCATCGTAGTCTACCGGGTCTCCATTGTACTATTTATTTTACTCTGTCTTTCTATATTCGGGACTGATGTTGTAATATTATTATTGTATTCCTTAGAAAATGCAGATTTTAGGGATCTCTACTGGTTGTTCGTTATTGTAGTTTGCATAGTCATTATCGTTTTTTCTCTGTAATCCTATTTCTACTATTTAATTAAGGAAAAATTCTGATTTCAAAACACTAAAATGAGAAATTCAGTTGATTAAATCACGGTTGGCTTGTCTGACGGCGATGTTAGGCGCCAACACGACCTTTGGTAATTTTGGGTCGTGACTTTTTGTGTCACCGATGTTGTTGTGATGCGAAATGTCATGCCATGAAACCTCGATATTGAATGACACACATATAGTGCAGAGAAGTTCTAGCCTGATAATGTTGTTGATATTAGGGTTTGCATTGCTCTTACACCTTCCTTTACATTGAAAGAAGTTTTCAAATTTGTTACTTTTGGAAATTCTATATATGAAGGAGAGTTGAATTAGTACTCAACTGCTATGTGATGGTTCGTACGTCTAATTGAAACATTCTGGATTTGATTTTCAGTGTTTCTTTCTGATGCTTTTTGTCTAATACTACCACAAGAGAAGGGTTTGTTTTTTGGTAGGAAAGAGAAGGCTTACTAAAACTACAATGGTTTGTGCAATTATCAATTTTCAGAAGAGATGCATTCCTTTTGTTCAGTATGTCTCCAGAAAACAAGTTGAAGAATGCACTAAGAAATAGTTGTTTACCCAAAAAAATAGGCAGAGTTGAATTTGTACGTAGTTCTAAGGATATGTGGTATAACTTAATACAAATCATAAGGATAAATAGAAAGTGTCAAATATGGATCGTAAAAAATGAAAAATACACAAGGTTGGAAAAAGGATGATTTAAGGACTAAGCAAGATGAATCAATTTATGAAGCCAAAAGGAATAACCCTTCAATATAGGAGTGTATGGTATTTTAGTTATAATCTGTCCCTTTACAGAAATGTAGTCATCCTCTTTATAGTAGAGGATCCTACTTTATAAATAATTAAAAATACATAATGGGGAACCCATGATAAATCAGCTTTTCCCTAATTCCCGTCGAGATTCTCTCCCTTAGTGCGGTTCCAACGACTCTTGTTTGTAAGCTCGAGCTTGATCGGACGCGGTGCTGGTCGGTATTATTTTAGAGCTCGATGCAGACTTGAGCTCGATGCCGACTCGGGATCTGGTAATGACTCGGGCTCGGTATCGGTTGGCCTTTGCCCCCTAAGCTCAATTCCATAACATCTCATCATAGTTAGATTCGGACCCGAGCTCGATAATGACTTCGAACTCGGTGTTTGATCTATACCTGAAATCTGAAGCTCGTTCGTACCATCTTCAGAACACATCTCGATATTATGAAGTCTTCTTTTGGTCCATTATGATCCCATCTCGATCAATCGTACGAAGGCCGAAATCGATTTCGACCGTATACAGATAGTCCCCTCGTTTCTCGGGAAGGATGTGGTGAGAAATGATATGATTTCGCAATGGCTCGATTGGATATGCATTGACGTTTGCATCGAGCCAACCATGACGTCTGTGATAGTTGTCCCGTCGGTTTTTCTTACCAAGGTATTTAATGTGTGTCAGACGGTGGCCAGCCACCGCTGATATTGAACTGCCATTGCTTCAATCCGTAAATAGCCCTTCTTTTTACCATTTATCACTTTTACATCTTCAATCTTCCAAATTTTCCAAGTTCCTTTTCGTATCTTCTGAATTCATTCGCAAGTCTGTGATTCTTTTCTGCAAATTCCTTCTTCAAAACCACCAAATCTTTGTCACCTTCTTTAAATCCAAAAATGGTGAAAACATCAAAAATCGTCCCCCAAAAATAAAAGGCTTCTTCTTTCTAAACTGCCACCGACAAAACACCGGTGGATCCACAGCCTAAGGAGTACGTTCCAGCTGCGTGTGTTCTTACCTCTGATTTTAAGGTTGACAAAGGCTTTTCGGTTCCGGGCTGATGTGAGCCAGTATCGAGGTATATGTGTTCGATAACCGGGGGATATCTCGAACAGGTTAAAAATGATTGTAACTGGTGAAAAAAGAAGTGGTAATTCCTTCTCCCGAAGAGGATATTACTACTCATGTGGAAGGGTTTTTAAATGTGTACACTTACCCTTTCACGTTAGGCCCCTTTGACCCTGTTATCATCGAATTTTGCCGTAAATACCAAATAACCTTAGGCCAAATCCATCCTTCTTTCTGGTGGATCATTATTTTGATTCGTTTCTTTGTGAGCAAAATCGAGGGGATGTCTTTCACCCTCGACCACCTCATCAGATTGTACTGCCCCCGCCTCTTTCGAGGCGGGTTAATTAAACTATAGCGCCAGGCTACCAAGTTTCTGTTCTCGAGCATAGATGAGGACAAGGATCGAGGCTGGATAGGAAGGTTCGTTCGAGTGAAGACGTCGGACCTAATACCGGCCGAGAAGAAGTCATTTCCCGAAGAATGGAACATAAAGCATAAGTGTAACTCGGTTGTTATCTCCCATTGTTTTGACTCTTCGTTTCGTTTCTTACTTATATCCCCTTTTGTGGTGCATTGGTTCCTTGAATGCCCGGTGTGATTCCCGATCTCAAGGACTGGGTACGGTCCCTGGCTTTGACTTCTACGTATGCCGAGCGTTAATCTCCTTTCTTACATCATTGATAGTTCGAACTATTTTTCGTATACTCAAATCAATTTTCTTGTGTGTAGGTTTGGGCAAGGATGTGGTTTTGAGACCCCTGCCCGGCGAGGAGGTAACTTCGGCCCCGGTTTCTAAACCGGAAAAGGACAATAAGAGAAAAATGGCCTCTACTTCCGAAAACCCAAAACCGAAGGCTTGTAAGTCGAAGAAGAATTCCATCCCTTTAACCTTAGAATCAGTTCGGCGTTTGAGGGATGAAGACGAGGAAGATGAAAAAGACGATGGGCCCGTACTGGTGGCCCGAATGAAAAAAATCATTGATGCCCCACAGGAAGCTGGATCGATGGTGGTTTACAAGGCTCCGCCTCGAACTCAGGATATATAGGAGAAAGATTCGGACAAAGTCCCCGAGCTATTGGGAATCGAGAATCTCCTACCGAAGTCAACGGATGGTGGATATGTCAAAAGGGGCCGTTCCTGACTCTCTTTGAACCGAAGAGAATGCCCCAAGCGACTCACGTGGGGTAGTAGTAATCGAAGACTCGCCCATTTTCCCTACTTTTTTCGAAGGGGCGATTCGGGAAGCCCAAGCTTTGGGGGCCCTTGAAGTAGGTGGATCACATGAGGGAGATGATCCTTTTCGTGATTTGTTTACTGGTGTCGAGGACGTTGTCGGCACTAGTGATGCATCAGATCTTTTTCTCGAAGTGCAGCAGGCTTTGAATCGGGTAAACCTCAACTTACTTCATTGGTAATGCCTTTATACTTGTTTTTCTTTTATAACTTCGTTTCTTCTTTCTTTGTAGGCCGCAACAGTTCATCGAGAAGCATGATCTCGGTCTCGAACCGAGCTGCATCGATATGAGGCCGACCTTCAACGGGTCACGGAGGAGAGGAACTCCCTTAAACGCCTCTTAGGACTAAGGGGAGAGGAAATCAAAGACCTTCGAGCTGAGTTGGCCAAGGCTCGCCAAGATCAGACAGATCTGTCTGAGCAGGTAACGATACTTTTAAAAGCCTATAGGCTTGATACCAGAATGATGGCTAATTTTTCGGTCTCACAGCTGCAGCAAAAAATTGAGATGATCGGGAAACTCCGTGAGGAGGTCGATGTGATAAAAGCGTAGTCCTTGAAGTGGAAAGAAGTTATGGACCGCTTTGCTATAGAGAAAAAGGTTGCTCGAGCCCAATTGTCATTGGCCGAAAACCAGCTTCAAAGTATGAAGGAGAAAAGCTTGGTTCAAGCAAGAAGAATAGAGGAGCTCGAGGCTCGGTTGGCCTCTGAACTTGTCAAGGCCGAATCTGATGCCGAAAAGGCAAAGGCCGATGCGGATGCATTCGTGGTCGTCTATCGGGGCGATGCTGAAGCTGCTCAGGTACAAGCAAGAAAGGCAACCGAGACCGCCAATAATCGAGCACATTGGGTTGCTAAACTTGCTAAGTGCCGATCTTAGAGGGAGACCCTCGAGGAGATCCATGCTCGAGGTTTTGACCTCACTGAAGAGATAAAAAGGGCTAAAGAGCTCGAAGCCGATGCTGAAGCTTTGGCTTTCGATGATGATGATGATGATGATGATGGGAGCAAGAGCGGGTCCGAGAGCAGGGAGGAGCCCGATGGAGAAGAGACCGCCCCCGGGGATAACCAAGAAACTTAGCCCTTAGTTTCTATTTAGGATGTTGCAAACAATCATGTAAACAATCTTGTAGATATATACAAATATCTTTTCTTTTCCCGTCTTGCTTCTGTTTTATTTTCTTCCTTGTAAAGATTTTGTTTTATTTATGCCTTATGAATATTTTCAAAAGACTTTAGGCAATTTGATCGAATTCGAACTTTGTAGCCTTTATATCTGAGTGAGCATTTACTCAAACTCGAAATAAGGTAGCCCATAGGCTTAGTAGTCGAGTTGAGTGATTGCTTTGAACTTGAAGTAATATAGCACGTAGGTTTATTAGTCGAGTGAGTGATATCTCAAATTCGAGATGATATAGCCTATAGGCTTATTGGTCGAGTGAGTGTTTGCTAGAACTTGAAATATGAGTAGCCCGTAGGCTTAATGGTCGAGTGGGTGATTGCTCAGACTCGAGATGATGTAGCTCGTAGGCTTGCTAGTCGAGTGAGTGATTCGAACTCAAAATAATGTAGCCCGTAGGCTTAATGGTCGAGTGCGTGATTCGAACTCGAAGTGATGTAACCCGTAGGCTTAATAGTCGAGTGAGTGATTCGAACTCGAAGTAATGTAGCCCGTAGGCTTAGTAGTCGAGTGAGTGATTTCGAACTCGAAGTAATGTAGCCCGTAGGCTTAGTAGTCGAGTGAGTGATTTCGAACTCGAAGTAATGTAGCACGTAGTCTTAGTAGTCAAGTGAGTGATTTCGAACTCGAAGTAATGTAGCCCCTAGGCTTAGTAGTCGAGTGAGTGATTTCAAACTCGAAGTAATGTAGCCCGTAGGCTTAGTAGTCGAGCTAGTGTTGCTCGAACTCGTTGATTTACCTTAATCCTGTTTGCATAATAAACCTCGATATAGAGGAATGTTTCTTGGATATAACATATCGGTAAAAAACTTTCTTTGTAAGTCATTATACATGTGTTCATGTTTTGCGTTAGGGCTCGGGCCAACTATATGAGCATGGTTCGTTTTGACCATTTGGCTCTTACAATATTTCCTATCAGAACCCTGTTGTTATGAAGTAACTTTCTTGAATCAAACTTGATATATTTGAGGGATAATGCCCCCCAGTATTCGAGGTCGATTGTAAAGAGGCCTCACATAATGTCAAATTGTTTCTAAGTTAGTACGATCAATGGTTGCCTCATTAAAAACCTTGCCGAAAAACCCATTTCGGATAAAATCGGGGTAAGGGAAAAAGAGTGCAACGCGTGCTTTCAGACATAGGGCTTCGTATTGAAGGATCCATCCTTGCTTCTGGTCGGACTCCTTCAAGGGTTAGTATCGAAATATAAATAAAGATGGGAGGGTCGTACCTTAGAAGTAGTATCATTTTAGGTGCGACACATTCCAATTTCTTGATAGTTATTTGCCGTTTATAATACCGAGCTTGTAGGATCCTTTTCCGACGTTTTCGAGAACCTGATACGGTCCTTCCCAGTTTGGACCCAGTTTTCCTTTATTTAGATTTCGAGTACTGAGGGTGACTTTTCTTAGCACTAAGTCCCCGAGTTTAAAATGGCGAAGCTTGGTTCTTCGATTATAATATCTTTCAATTCGCTGCTTTTGGACGGCCAACTGGACGAGAGCAGCTTCTCTTTTTTCATCCGATAATTCGAGGCTAGTATTCATAGACTCATTATTTGACTCTTCTGTTGTATATCAAAACATGGCACTGGGCTCCCCGACTTCGAATGGAATCAAGGCTTCGGAGCCATATACTAAGGAGAACGGGGTTGCCCCCGTACTAGATTTTGATGTTGTTCGATATGCCCAAAGAACTTCGGGTAGGATTTCTCTCCATTTTCCCTTAGCGCCGTTCAACCTTTTCTTTAGGTTTTGAATGATAGTTTGTTCATTGATTCGGCCTGTCCGTTCCCACTAGGGTGATACAGTGTTGATAACATTCTTTTTATTTTGTGGTCTTCGAGGAATTTCGTCACTTTGCCGCCGATAAACTATTTTTCATTGTCACACACTATTTCGACGGGTATCCCGAATCGACATATAATATGATCCAAGATAAAGTATTTAACCTCTTTCTCTCTTACTTTCACAAACGCCTGTTCTTCAACCCATTTAGAGAAATAATCAGTCATAAATAAAATGAACTTAGATTTACCTGAGGCCGATGGTAGAGGGTCGACGCATTCCCCATTTCATAAATGGCCATGGGGATAGGACTGAGTGAAGTTTCTCTCCGGGTTGATGGATCATTGGTGCAAACCTCTGACATTTGTCACATTTTCGAGCAAACTCCTTTGCATCTTTGTCCATATCGATCCAATAATACCCTGCCCTAATTATTTTTCGGACTAATGAATCGGCACCAGAGTGATTTACACAAGTACCCTCGTGAATCTCACGTAGGATGTAGTCGGTGTCTCCTGGACCTAAGCATACTGCCAATGGTCCATCGAATGTCCTTTGGTATAACATTCCATCTGCGGTCAATGTGAATCGAGAAGCTTTGGTTCGTAGGGCCCTCGAATCTTTAGGGTCCGATGGGAGCTTTCCGTTCTCCAAATATTCAATAAACGTATTCCTCCAATCCGAGGTTAAGCTGGTAGAATTTATCTCGGCATGTCCTTCTTCGATCACGGATCTCGAGAGTTGAACGACATTCCCCGAGCTTATCTCGTTTTCCTCGACCGATGATCCCAAATTTGCAAGTGCATCGGCCTCACTGTTTTGTTCTCGTGGTACATGATGTAAAGTCCACTCTTTGAGATGGTGCAAAGTGACCTGCAGTTTGTCCAAACACATTTGCATTCTATCCTCTCGAACTTCGAAGGTTTTGTTTACTTGATTTACCACCAGTAAAGAGTCACATTTGGCTTCAATGACTTCTGCTCCCGAACTTTTAGCTAGCTCGAGACCTGCAATCATGGCCTCATATTCGGCTTCGTTGTTAGTCAATCTAGTAGTTTTGATAGATTGCCTAATAGTGCTACCCGTAGGCGGCTTTAAAACGATGCCTAACCCGGAACCCTTCACGTTCGAAGCCCCGTATGTGAAAATGGTCCATACCCCTGATGATATACCCGATTTCAACAAGAGTTCCTTTTCAACTTCGGGTACGAGGGTTGGCGTAAAATCGGCCATGAAGTCCACTAAAATTTGAGACTTGATGGCCGTACGGGGTTGATATTCAATATCATACCCAGTGAGTTCGACTGCCTATTTGGCCAATCGGCTCGATAGTTCGGGCTTGTGCAAAATATTACAAAGTGGGTAAGTGGTTAATACGCATATGGGGTGACATTGAAAGAACGGTCTTAGCTTTCTAGAGGTGCTTATTAGTACAAGTGCCAATTTCTCTAAGTGTGGATATCTAGTTTCTGCTTCTCCTAAGGTTCGACTTACATAATAAACGAGAAATTGCATACCTTGCTCTTCTCGAACTAGGACACCACTTACCGCAATTGTCGATACTACCAAGTACAAGAAACGTTTTTCGTCTATTTTTGGAGTATAAAGCAGTTATGGGATCGATAGATATCGCTTCAACTCTTCTAATGCCTGTTGACATTCCAGGGTCCAAGCGAAATCGCTCTTCTTTTTGAGTAGAGAGAAAAATCTGTGACTTCGATCTGACGACCTTGAAATGAATCGGCCTAAGGTAGAAATCTGTCCTGTTAGCCTTTTCACGGCTTTTACACTGTCCACGGTGGCGATGTCTTCGATGGCCTTGATTTTCTCGGGGTTGATCTCATTCCCCCGATTTGATACCATGAAGCCGAGGAACTTGCCCGAACCGACCCCGAAAGCACATTTCTCGGGGTTGAGCTTCATGTTGTATTTCCTCAAAATCTCGAATGTTTCCTGCAAATGAGTCAAATGGTCCTCTGCGCGCAGGGACTTAACTAACATGTCATCAATATAAACTTCCATTGATTTACCTATTTGTTCCTCGAACATTTTATTTACTAGGCGTTGTTAAGTAGCTCCTGCATTTTTTAGCCCGAAAGGCATCACATTATAACAGTATGTTCCATACTTGGTGACAAATGAAGTCTTTTCCTGGTCTTCCGGGTTCATTTGTATTTGATTATACCCAGAATAGGCATCAAGAAAAGTAATAACCTCGTGGTCGGCTGTGGCATCAATCATGCGATAGATGTTGGGCAGCGGAAAAGAATCTTTGGGGCATGCTTTGTTTAAGTCCCTATAATCTATACACATTCTAAGTTTATTCCTTTTTAGGGGCTACAACTACATTGGCTAACCATTCGAGATATTTCACCTCCCGAATGGACCTTATTTTGAGAAGTTTAGTTACCTCGTCCTTTATGAATGCGTGCTTTGCCTCGGACTAGGGTCTTCTCTTTTGCTTCACCGGTTTGAACCTAGGGTCCAATCTTAGCCGATGCGTCGTTATATCCAGTGGGATCCCTGTTATATCTAAATAGGACCGGCAAAATAATTTATATTATCGATAAGAAATTGAATAAGCTTTTTCCTGAGTTCGGGGGTTAATCCCGTTCCCAGGTATACCTTTCGTTCGGGCAAGTGCTCGATTAGTATGACTTGTTCCAATTCTTCAATCGTTGATTGGGTAGCGTCGGAATCATCGGGAACCACGAAGGATTGAGGGATCCTTTGATCATCATCTTCATCGATCTTCTGATTTTCTGGTTGGGTTAAAGCTGATGTCTGTGATTGCTATTTGGCATCTCATTCCCCTTTTGAGTCTGACCCCTTTGTTGATGAAGGTGAGGATATATTGCTTCTTTGACGGCAAACATTTCTCTCGCGGCCGGTTGTTCTCCGTACACTGTTTTGACTCCTTTCGATGTCGGGAATTTAATAACCTGGTGTAGGGTTGACGGTACAGCTCTCATGTTGTGGATCTATGGTCTTCCAAAAAGGGCGTTGTACCTCATGTCGCCTTCGATTACATGGAACTTCATTTCCTGGATGGTCCCGGCCACATTTATCGGCAAAATTATCTCGCCTTTGGTGGTTTCACATGCCATATTGAATCCATTTAGAACCAGGGCTGTGGGTATGACCTGGTCCTGTAGACCGAGCTGTTCTACAACCTTCGATCTAATAATGTTGGCCGAGCTACCTAGATTAGTTAACACACGCTTAACTTTAGTTTTATTCATAAGTACGGATATTACCAGTGCATCGTTATGAGGTTGCATGACTCCTTCTGCATCTTCATCATTAAAAGAAAAAGTTCCTATGGGTGCGTAATCCTAAGTTCGAGGTCGCTTTTCTCTCATAACTGAGGTCTTAGTGCTTTTATGCACCTCCCCTTGAGGGGTATCGACGCCTCCGATGATCATGTGGATGATGTGTTGTGGTTCTTCTTGTTCGTTTTGTTTGCCGAAATCCCTGTTTTTAAAATGGTTCTTGGCCATGTCGCTTAAAAATTCTCGATGGTTCCCTTTATTGAATAACCGGGCTACCTCTTCTCTTAGTTGCCTGCAATCTTCTGTTCTGTGGACATGGGTGCCATGATATTCGCACATTTGATTAGGATTCCTCTAGGCAGGATCGGTCTGCATGGGTCGAGGCCATTTAGTGTCTTTGATGCGTCCGATAGCCGACACGATGGCAGATGCATCAATGCTAAAGTTATACTCCGATAACCATGGTGCTTCTTTAGATCCGATAGGCCTGTCGAACCCATTTCTGTTCATCAGCCCCCGAGACCCTTGACCTCGATCACTTCTTTTGTTGCTTGTCCGGGGTTACATCTCGATTCATTGATTCTATGGTTTCCACTATACGGTCAATATCGGTCCCTGGTCGGACCTTGTTCTCGATTGATATCCGTTCGAGCAGCGGGTTCAGACCCCAACTGATCATCTTCGACTCTAATTTTGATTGGTATCGATTATGCACGTCGGCCCAAGTAATAGCTTGGTACTCGATCAGGTTATGCTTCAACCGCCGTGAAGCCGTCGAACTTCGTTCGTTCAAACCTTGAGTGAAAGCCTGAACAGAATCGTCTGTGACTGGTGGCAGATCCATTCGTCCCATTTGAAAGCGAGATACGAACTCCCTTAGCATTTCGTTTTCCTTTTGTATTACTTTGAACAGGTCCGACTTCCTGGTCTCGACTTTTATGGCCCCGGTGTATGCTTTTACGAAGGAATCTACAAGCATAGCAAAAGAATCGATAGAATTAGATAGTAAATTATGATACCATATCATTGTTCCCTTTGATTGGGTTTCACCGAATTTCTTCAATAATACGGATTCGATCTCATCATCCTCTAGGTCGTTCCCTTTGATGGCACATGTGTATGAGGTGACATATTCGTTGGGGTCGGTAGTTCCGTTATATTAAGGAATCTTGGGCATGCGGAATTTCTTTGGGATCGGTTTAGGAGTCGCACTTGGAGGGAAAGGCTTTTGTACGAATTATTTGGAATCTAATCCCTTCAATATCGGTGGTGCCCCCGGGATCTGATCAACCCTGGAGTTATATGTTTTCACCTTTTTGTCATTTGCTTCGATCCTCCTTTCTCCCGATTCTATTCTTTTGGTCAGTTCTTCGAACATCTTAACAGTTTTGGGATTAGTCCCCTACTCCTGCTCATTTGATCTTACTATAGCTGGTTCCGTTGTATGGGTGATTTCTCGGGGTTTACTGGGCTCCGGCCTGCTCGGTATCTGGGTTTGACTCTGCAACTGAGCTATTGCTTCCTGTTGAGCTTGCAACATTTCGAAAATCATACGCAAGCTGACATTGTTTTCCTCGATGTTATGGGTATCTCGAGCTGCAGATCGAGTGCCACCATGAATGCTATTTTCAGGTTCAGAATGTAGGTTCGCCTCAATGGCCACATGCGAATTAATGTCTATCGGCACTTCGATTCGAGCTCCAACGGCGTTGAAAAGCGATCTTTCGGTACTGGATGTCAAGTTGTTGTTCTCATCTTGAAGACCAGCTTCGTTGTCGATAGGTAAGGCCATTTAATTGATAGTTAGTCGTTGCTAATCCGAAATCAAAAACACTTCCGGAAGCAAGCGCAAAATGGTGTGTTTTTGCAGATTCGTATCAAATAACCACTGTTATCCTTAGCCCCGCGGTGGGCGTCAAACTGTTTACCCGAAAAATAGGCAGAGTTGAATTTGTACGTAGTTCTAAGGATATATGGTATAACTTAATACAAACCATAAGGATAAATAAAAAGTATCAAATATAGATTGTAAAGAATGAAAAATACACAAGGTTGAAAAAAGGATGATTTAAGGACTAAGCATGATGAATCAATCTATGAAGCCAAAAGGAATAACCCTTTAATATAGGAGCGTATGGTATTTTTGTTACAATGTAAGCAAAAAACTGTCCCTTTACAGAAATGTAGCCATCCTCTTTATAGTGGAGGATCCTACTTTAGATATAATTAAAAATACATAGTGGGGAACCCATGATAAATCAGTTTTTCTCTAATTCCCGCCGAGATTCTCTCCCTTAGTGCAGTTGCAACGGCTCTTGTCTGTGAGCTCGAGCTTGATCGGATTCGGTGTTGGTCGGTATTGTTTTAGAGCTTGATGCGGACTTGAGCTCGATGCCGACTCTGGATCTGGTAATGACTCGAGCTCGGTATCGGTTGGCCTTTGCCCCCTAAGCTCGATTCCATAACATCTCATCATAGTTCGATTCGGACCGAGCTCGATAATGACTTCGAACTTGGTGTTTGACCTATACCTGAAATCTGAAGCTCATTCGTACCATCTTCGGAACCAATCTCGATATTACGAAGTCTTCCTTTGGTCCATTATAATCCCATCTCGATCAATCGTATGAATGTCGAAATCGATTTCAACCGTATACAATAGTCACTTTTGGAAATTCTTTAGCCAAATTTTTATACGTTATTTCATCAATGTCATATTCTTCAGTAACTCACAATTTTATCACCCATTTCACTGTATAAATTGAATAATTGTAACCTTCTTTCTTTTGTATTCTTTAACATTTTAATTAGCGACCCAACAATCTAAGAGTGTTCCATGTTCTTATGAGAGACTTAATATGTTTGAGAAACAACAATTCAACAGCTTAGTTTTTTGAATTACTTTCTGAGAATTATATTTGAATTTATTTTTTTGACATTTGGCAATTTTTTTGTAAAATGAATGGGAAGGAAAATAAGACAGAAAAATTTACAAAAAGCAAAAAAGAAAAAAAAAAGAGGAAAAGTTAAAAGACGAAAGGTATACTTTCTCTTATATAAATTATTGAGAAAAAGGATCAACTATCTCTTGAAAACAATAAAACCACAAATTTTGAGAAATTATTGAAAATATAAAATTCTATGATAGGAATAATATGCAGTAAAACTTGAAGTTGGATTTGACGTCTATTATATTTCTAATATTCATATATATTAGAAATATATTATTTATTTAACTATTTTAATGCCACTCGAACCACGGATAAATTTTCTAGTCATGATAAGTAAAATGGACATAATAACATTGCCTTGTAATTAAGCCTTTATTAGTTTTCTACATGCAAGTTGACGAATTAAACAACTTAGTGCTGAACCCGAAATCACAAGAAGACAGAGCAATGAATCACTAGTAAACCTCGAACTTCATCGTATACACTAATTTCGTCTTGAAACCCC
>AWOL01S0042712.1:0-22336 GCA_000715115.1 Nicotiana otophora | reverse complement strand
CCAAAATAGTGACTGATATACTGCCATTTTGACCACGAAAATTAATTGGTTAATTAAGGTTTCAAATAAATTCATTAAGGATGCCTTTTTCACTACTTATTTAATCATTTTAAGTCGCATTCATTTGAACATTCTCTGCCAAAATAAGTATTGCAAATTATCCAAATTAACTCCTGTACGTTAACCTTAATTTGTGTAAATTAAAGTCGAAATGTATGTTTCCTCTATTCTAAATTGTTTTATTTAAATTAAAATGAACTTTGATTTACTTTTTAAGATGCATGTATCTTTTGCCATTTTCATATGAAAAGTTCTTTAGTGTATATGTTAAGTACATAAATTTAAATTAGAAAAAGGGATTGATTTAAATCGATTAAATTATTTCTATTAAGCGAAAGTACATGCCAAATAAATTGCGGGAGATTAATAAGTAATATAAGGACAATCCTATCCTAGAAACACTCTAATTAAACTTGAATAGTACTCAATTACGTTTTGACGTATGGAAATCCGTAGCAACACTCTAAACTTGTGCCTCTTTTTGTTGGGATTTTGAATAACTCCGTTCTATGCCTCCGTTGCCTTCACGTTTGATGGTACGGCTCCATTCTCCATTAATTCCTCATGTTTTAAACTATAGTATTTGAATGACTCCTTTCAAAATTCATTAGGCCATGTACCTTACAGATTCTTTGGTGAAATGGAATTTTCTTAAATACATAATAGACTATACAACTGGAATTATATGAAGAAATAAGGTTTTAGGCCTTCTTGCCTTTTACAATACTGAATTTATGAAAATGTCTTTTTTAGATCTTGTATGTGTAAATAAAAGATCTCTTATGTGTAAAAGTAAATCTCCCATGTGTAAAAAAAAGTGATAGGGTCATAAAACTAAAAACAAGTTTGTAAATGACCAAAATCGATTGACCCGAAACGAGGTTTTACATGTGAAACGCTGCAAGCAATCAAGTACGGAGATATATACAGTGTACTTTATTATAAAATGCATATATATATATATATATATATATATATATATATATATATCGTAGTTCATTCTCATAGCTAGGAACAATCTGAATGGAAATATATTCACTTTGTTTCGACGAGAATAATTTAACCTAAGTATATATTTAAGTGTTTCTTTTTATTTTCGTTAAATGTCACATATAAGCATTCAACATCCATAGATTGTATTAATATTATGTAATAAAAAAGATCGATTTAGAATTAAATCTTATATACTTTCATTATTATCCTAGTTATTGATCCATACTTACTATAAGCAACTATTACATTAACATATGGCGGACTTTTAATTAACTTGAGCATAAACGTACTAAATTATATTGTCTACATGTATACCCAATAAGTGTTAGTGTTAGCTCGCTGTATGTTAATGAGTATGAACCATCTCATACAAATGAGCACAACTGCATTCTTTCTATTTTCGCAGTTATGAATACATACTTACTATCAAACAACGACATGTAATATAGTGGGATATTAAGTAATTTGAGTGTAAAAATACTAAACTGTCCACATATATGAAAATTAAACCCAATAAGTGTTAGCTAGCTGTTAATGAGTGTTGAACCATATTTTATAGAGAAGAGTAAAACTTTTTGTTAATTGGATTCCTATTCTTTTCTTCATATTTCATACTGTCAGAGTGTCACTTTAGTTTTTAAAGTAGACAAATATCGAAGCAGATCTGCAAATACTTGCAAAAAAGAGTATCTCACTTACCTAAACGAGGATCTATGAGGCCGCATGAGTCAACACCGCCCCCAAACACCTTCAAAATCCCCCTACCGGCATTGCCAATATTTCTATTAAGTCTCATTTCATTAATACTCATTATGTGGAGCCAATTGCAGCCAAATTTAGAACTACGATAATGTAATAACTCCATCCCCCATTCCTATGTCATTGGGATTTATTATTCGGATTTAAATTATATATGCTACGGTACAAAGACTTTTATGCAATCAATATAATTTAACACGTAAGAACATACTAGTTACTTAGTATTTTTTATTAAATTATCAATTAATATTTATCACAACGATTTACTTGTAATTATCTTATAAATTACCAATTAATTCTTATCATAAATCCTTAACGTAATTTGGTTTTATAATAATTTTTTACATCATCAATGCACAAATAATGTTATATTTTCCTTTATCTTCCTTTCTCATTATTACAATACCGTTTTGGATCCCCAAACCAAATGGTCTTCTCCTCACACTTAGCCATTATTAACAACATAGTTTAAGTTTTATGCAACTATCGTGTAAAGTTTTTTAAAATCATCAGGTCACCTAAAAAGTAATTATAGGTAATTTTATTAAAAAAATTTAATTAATATTTTATACTCTATAAACGATATGTAACCTGGTATAATATGTTAAAAGTAGGGATGTTCAAAATCGTAATCGTTAACCGAATCGAACCGATGATTTATTGACTTATTGATATCGGATTATCGGGTAAGGTTGGTGAACGGATTGACATTTTATAATTAACGGCTTAACGGTTTGGGAGCGGATTACTCAATTTTCTTATCAGATAAACTATTAACCCGTTAAAATTTTTTGTATTTACACTTTTGCCCATATGTTAGTGAAATCATTGGAATTCCATTTTCTTCTTTGCCGAGTAGATTGAATTTTAAAAAGAAAAAAAAAACTAAAATCATGTAACCTGGTATCATGCGATGTTATGTAAACATGAAAGGTTGATGCATTCATGTCATATTCTAAAGTACCTAAATAATTCAAAATAATTTAGAGATAAAGTTCTAGCCTTTTTTAATTATTAGGAGCTTTGTCGGGTACAAATTACAAAGTATTAACAGATTCTATCATGTAGTAACAAACTAGGATTGTTCAATTTTTTTTTATTTGATTTATCCAATAACCGTCCAATAATTATTAATCTGATACCAATCCGCCCGTTGTCTTATTAGATGGCTAGCAGATTACTACATTTATAATCTGATAACCGATAAGCCGAACCGTTAAGCGTAATTATCCGTCTGATAAGCATCCTTAGTTAAAAGTGACTTACTGATATAAAATATCTTTCATCGTTTAGGTATATAATTTAAACTCTTAACAATATAGTACTAATATTCTAGTAACTGCATATAAAACTAACACCTTCTCACATCACATGTCCAACTAGTAAATTACTTACACTAGTAATATTCTATTAACCATGCACATAGTGAACTACTCCAATCACCTCCCCCAATGCCCAACTTTATCACTCACCTAGTTTTCATCCAACCCTTCTCAAATCTCTAAGCCTTAACCCCCCCCGGGGGGGGGGGGGGGTCCTCCTTACTTTCTTCTATAAACACCTCACCAACCAAAACTTACCCTTCAAACAGAGTAGGGGAGAGCCATAGCATTTGCACAAAACTCTCCTCTTTCATGGCGGGTTCTAACCCAACCCCTTATTATACTCCAACCTCCAAACACACAGCAGCTGCCTACCATTCTCCTTTTCCTTTGAAAAGACCCAATCTTTACTCTTTAGTTGCCATCACTTTTCTCTGTTCTGCTTTTTACTTCACTGGTTTATGGCAAAATAGAGGCAGTAGCAGTGTCATCACCACTTCCAATATTGTTCACACTACCATCCCCTGTTTCCCTTCTAAAAATACCTCCACCAATTCCCCTACTCCTTCTTCTTCTTCAAAATCCACCCAAAAACTAGACTTCACCACCCACCACTCCACCGACGACGGCGGAGGTGTTACACCTGATGATTCAATCAAAATTTACCCTCCTTGTGACATAAAGTACAGTGAGTACACCCCATGTGAAGACCCTGAAAGATCATTGAAATTCAACAGAAACAGATTGATATACAGAGAAAGGCATTGCCCAGAAAAGAAGGAACTTTTAAAATGCCGTATTCCTGCACCATATGGTTACAAGAATCCATTTAAATGGCCAATTAGTAGGGATCTTGCATGGTATGCTAATGTACCACACAAAGAATTGACAGTGGAAAAAGCTGTTCAAAACTGGATAAGATATGAAGGGGACAGGTTTAGATTTCCTGGTGGTGGGACTATGTTCCCTAATGGTGCGGATGCGTATATTGATGATATTGGCAAGTTGATTAATCTTAATGATGGTTCCATTAGAACCGCAATTGATACTGGCTGTGGGGTAATTTTCTTTCTCCTTCGTTTGGTCAATTTTTACTCTAAGAAACTTTTCCTTTTTTCCAAAATTTATTTATAATCAGTTTTGTTCATAAAATTTTTAATATTTTTGAAATTTTTCCAGAAAACTGTTTTTAAAAGTTTTGACTCACATTACTCACAAAACTTAAAAAATAATCCAAATTTATATTCATGTCCAAACACAACTCTAATTTTCAAATATCAATTTTACTTTTTTTTTTACTTTTTTGGAATTTTACAATTCTTATGTCCAAACGCCCACTTAATTGCTGATGCTAATCACAGATTTCTGGTATATTTCGATTATCTTGTTTCCATATTTTTGGAGTGGGCATTGAATGCTTGAGCAAAATATTTCTGTTCTCCTTGTTATGGGTCTTTTACTTGGAATCTCCTTTCTCTCCGTGGATCTCCTCTCACTTGTTGATCTTTTCTATAATTAAAAAAATCTTTTTCCGTAGAAAAAAATATCAACTTTTAGAAAAAGGTTAGTCACCATTGAGATGTCAATTAATTCTACACCTGGGAACTCCATGCACGACGTCTCGTTTTCCGCTGTGAATCTTTCTGCTAACAACAGATCTTTTGTTACTACTACTCTATTACGTAAAGAATCTTTCTTTTTTCTGTTTTTTTTTTTATCATAGAGAGTTAATTTATTGAATTAACCAGTTATAAGGATGTTGAACAAGATAATATATATGTTATCATTTGGGTCTTCAATGGACAAATACAAAGTAATCAATAACTCGTATTAGCACGACATTAAATTGAAACCTAAACACAATCAAGTCTCTTAAATTTTTTAATTAATTAATGAAGTCCTTGGGGTTAATCTCCAAGTTCTTGTTCTGCTGACTCGTCTGATTATAGAAGTACCTCACCAAGGACTCCATCTCAATATCAATTCTCATTTAATTTCATGGTATTTTACTTGAATATTTTCATTAAAAGCCTAAGCTTGCTATAATATATGCAGGTAGCGAGTTGGGGAGCTTACCTATTGTCCCGAAATATCATAGCCATATCATTTGCACCCAGGGATTCACATGAAGCACAAGTTCAATTTGCACTTGAGCGAGGAGTACCCGCTCTGATCGGAGTTATTGCCTCCAAGAGGCTTCCCTATCCATCTAGAGCTTTTGACATGGCGCATTGCTCTCGTTGTCTCATTCCGTGGGGCGAGTATGATGGTACATATTTGATTGAAGTCGATAGAGTCCTGAGACCTGGTGGATTTTGGATACTCTCTGGCCCTCCGATCCGCTGGAGAAAATATTGGAAAGGCTGGGTAAGAACAAGGGAAGACCTAAATACTGAACAAAATAAAATTGAGCAGGTAGCTAAACGACTCTGCTGGAAAAAGTTTGTTGAAAAGGATGATATTGCTATATGGCAGAAGCCATACAATCATGTTAAGTGCACGAAATTTCGAAGGAGAGTAAAAAATCCACCAATGTGCCCTGTTCAGGATCCTGATAAAGCCTGGTTTGTTTGCCTTCTGACTTATTATTGTCACAGTTGTATTATCCTATAGTCTTAGTATTGACAAATTCATGTCGATCTGATTTTTTTAGGTATACAAAAATTGAAACTTGTT
This sequence comes from Nicotiana otophora, assembly GCA_000715115.1. Classification (NCBI taxonomy): domain Eukaryota; kingdom Viridiplantae; phylum Streptophyta; class Magnoliopsida; order Solanales; family Solanaceae; genus Nicotiana; species Nicotiana otophora. Next base: position 16,526 of record AWOL01S0042712.1, on the reverse strand, counting down.
TAACTCCCTTACCAGAAGTTTCAAGCGAAGAAGAGGTGGCTGGTGGTCAAGTGGAAAAGTGGCCTAAAAGATTACACGAGATACCACCGAGGATAAGCAGGGGAACGGTAAATGGGGTCATGGAGGAAGATTTCCAGAAGGATTCTCAACTATGGAAAAGAAGAGTTTCGTATTACAAGTCAGTGAATAACCAGCTCGGCCAACCAGGGAGATACAGGAATATTTTAGATATGAATGCATTCCTAGGTGGCTTTGCTGCTAACTTGGTTGATGATCCTGTTTGGGTGATGAATATAGTTCCTATTGAAGCTAAGGTCAATACACTTGGTGTCATTTATGAAAGAGGATTAATTGGAACATACCAAAGCTGGTAATTACTATGCCTCCATTGCTTTCTCCTCCCCCCCCGTCCCCTTCCCATAGCTGTAAATAGTGGTGGATCCAATCCAACAATATGTTTGCCGGTTTGACGGAACCCAATTATTTGGGGTTGTATATTGCAAAAAAACTAGTATAGACAAAGTTAGATGTATATTTCAGTACAAATTCTCAATTCAGAATCCGTAACATTTAAATTCTGGATTTGCCACTAATAGTAATGCTTTGCAATTGTGATTAACTACAAACTTTATTATTGTAGGTGTGAGGCTATGTCAACATACCCACGAACATATGATCTTATTCATTCTGATTCAATATTTACTCTCTACGAAAACAGGTAAATTTTTGTTATTAGATGCTTGAATTAATTTCTGCAATCTAAAAGACCTTGTTATTTTACCTTCTCCGAGACTTCCTTTCTGATTATATATACTGGTTATTGTGTAACAGATGTGAAATGGAAGATATTATGCTTGAATTGGATAGGATATTAAGGCCAGAAGGAAGCGTAATAATCCGAGACGACGTAGATATATTGATCAAACTGAAGAGGATAGGGGATGGGCTGAACTGGGATAGTCAAATTATTGATCATGAAGATGGGCCACTCGAAAGGGAGAAGCTTCTGTTTGCAGTAAAATCATATTGGACAGCGCCAGCTGCTCAAGGATCTTAAGCTAATGTTTTTTAACCTTTCTTTCTTCAAATCTCCTGTCTTGTTCATCCTCTCTCACTCTCTTTTATTCTTTTACTTGTTAAGTTGTAGTATTACTTGCAAATTGTAAACTCTAGGGTTTTAGTGATTCTTCAGCAATTACAGTCAAGTCATGAGTTCTGTGCAAATGATAAGCAGAATTGCAACGCCGTGAAGTTAGTAGTTTAAATATCGTTTAACTTTGAGAACAGCGATGTAGAATGTGTTGAAACTCAAATGCATTGACTAAAGAGTCTACATCAGCGAGCAATGAATTCTATGTCAATAATGTACTTTATTCGATCTCTGGGTAAGAAGTGCTCTTAGGCTTACTCGAGGTTATTTTGACCAGAGGTTTCAAATTCCGGATGCTTATGAAAAAGGGAGAAGGCATAAGTTTTCCTTGAACCGATTACCAGTTATATATTTTACTTTTGCCGGTGTCCTAAAATCTATTCTTTCCCACCAGCGAACGCACATTGAAAATGTCAAATATACAATGAAGGAAATCTTTTAGGGATTTTTTCGTTCCTATACAATTGTTTACCCGTAAAATAATATTTATAACGTGGTTTATATACAAGCGAATCGATTTGATCCCAAAGTAATAAATAAATTAATTAATATGCAAGATTTAGCATTGAAATCAAGATAAGATAGCAAACAACTTGGTTTCGGAAACAAGGCTTCCGAAGACAACAATAAGAATATCAATAGACTGAAAATAAAGTATTATTGAGCTTAGAATAAAGTTTGTCAGAATTGTTTCCTCTCTTACAATGGCTGTTGAAGGCACTATTTATAGCTACACCTAGAAAACAAGGTCCTAGGATCAAGCCCCTCTTAAATGACAATTATGGGGGCCATTGATAAATGTGTAATAACAGGTTTTCCTCAATATTCCTCAGTATTCCTCTCTGAGTTTTTAGTGATGTCTTTCGGTTTGACTAACGCTCTGGCAATGTTTATGATTTGATGAATCGGGTGTTCAGGCCGTATATTGATTGTTTGTCATTGTCTTCATTGATGACATTTTGATCTACTCGCGTAGCATGGAAGAGCACGAGCAACATTTGAGAGTGGTGCTTCAGACCTTGCGGAAACAGAAGCTATATGCTAAGTTCTCCAAGTTTGAGTTTTGGTTAGATTCTGTGGCATTCTTAGGGCATATTGTATCAGGCGAGGGTATTAAGGTAGACCCTAGGAATATCGAGGTAGTTCAGAGTTGGCCTCGTCCTACCACATCGACCGAGATCAGGAGCTTCTTGGCGTTAGCAGGTTATTATCGTCGGTTTGTGGAGGGCTTCTTATCTACTGCAGCACCTTTGACTAGATTGACCCAGAAGGGTGCTCCGTTCCGATGGTCCGATGATTGTGAGGCGACCTTTCAGAAGCTCAAGACCGCCTTAACTTCAATACTGATGTTAGTATTGCCTTTCGATTCAGGGATGTATACTGTGTATTGCGACGCTTCACGTGTTGGCCTGGGTTATATATTGATGCAGCATATGCTTCACGTCAGTTGAAGCCCCATGAGAAGAATTACCCCGTACATGATTTGGAGTTGGCCGCGATAGTTCATGCTCTCAAGATCTAGAGGCATTATCTTTATGGGGTGTCCTGTGAGGTTTACACTGATAATCATAGCTTGCAGCATTTGTTCAAGCAGAGGGGCCTCAATTTGAAGCAGCGCATGTGGCTTGAGTTACTAAAGGATTATGATATTACCATCCTTTATCATCTGGGCAAGGCGAATATGGTTGCGGATGCCTTAAGTAGAAAGGCGAAGAGTATGGGTAGTTTGGCATGCATTTCAGCAGAGGAGAGACCATTAGCTTTAGACATTCAGTCCTTAGCTAACAGAATTATGAGGTTGGATATTTCAGAGCCCAGTTGAGTTCTTGCATGCGTCGTCGTCCAGTCTTCACTATTCAAGCAGATCAAGGTTCGTCAGTACGACGATCCGCACTTATTGGTTCTCAGAGAGACGATACTACAGGGTGGTACCAAGGAGGTTACTATCGGTGATGATGTTGTTCTGCGACTCCAGGGTCGTTTATGTGTCCTTAATGTTGATGGATTGAGGGAAAAGATTCTAGAGGAGGCACACAGTTCTCGGTATTCTATTCATCCAGGTGCTACGAAGATGTATCGCAATCTGAGGCATCATTATTGGTGGCGGTGGATGAAGAAGGACATAGTTGAGTATGTGGCGAGGTGCCTAAATTGCCAGCAGGTTAAGTACGAGCATCAGAGGCCAGGTGGCCTACTCCAACAGATGGTTATGCCTGAGTAGAAATAGAAGCACATTGCTATGGACTTCGTAGTTGGTTTACTGCAGGCCTTGAGGAAATTTGATGCAGTTTAGGTCATTATCGACAGGTTGACCAAGTCGGCACACTTCATTCCGGTTGTGACCACTTATTCCTCAGAGAGATTGGCCCAGATTTACATTCAGGAGATTGTTCGGTTGTATGGTGTGCCTGTTTCCATTATATCAGATAGAGGCCCTCGATTTACTTCAAATTTCTGAAGGGCAGTACAGAGTGAGTTGGGGACCTGGGTAAAGCTTAGCACAACCTTTCATCTGCAAACCGACGGGAAATCGGAGCGGATAGTTCAGATCTTGGAGGATATGCTCAGAGCATGTGTGATTGACTTTGAAGGGTAGTGGGATCAGTTATTGCCTTTGGCCGAGTATGTTTACAACAACAGTTATCAATCAGATGGCTCTATTTGAGGCTTTGTATGGTCGGAGATGTCGTTCGCCCATCGGATGGTTTGAGCCCTGTGAGGCTAAGCTATATGGTACTGACTTAGCGAAGGATGCCTTGGAAAAGGTAAAGTTGATTCAGGAGCGACTTCGCATAGCACAGTCCAGACAGAAGAGTTACGCGGATCAGAAGGCGTGTGATTTATCAGTTATGGTGGGCTAAAAGGTTTTCTTGAAAGTCTCGCCGATGAAAAGAATCATGAGGTTCGGGAAAAAAGGCAAGTTGGGCCTAAGGTTTATAGGTCCATTTGAAGTGTTGAGACGAGTTGGGGAGGTTTCTTATGAGCTTGCTTTGGCTCCCAGTCTATCGGGAGTTCAATCGGTCTTCTATGTGTCTATGCTCCAGAAGTATCATGCCGACAGGTCGCGTGTGTTAGACCACAACACAGTTCAGCTAGATGAGAGTCTGAGTTACGAGGAGGAGCCAGTTGCCATTGTGGACAGGCAGGTTTGACAGTTGAGGTCCAAGAAGATTTCTACGGTAAAAGTTCAGTGGAGGGGTAACCCAGTCGAAAAACCGACTTGGGAGACCGATGAGGACATGCAGAGCATATATCCACACTTATTCTGCACTCCAGGTACGATTCTAGACCCGTTCGAGGACGAACATTTGTTTAAGAGGTAGAGAATGTAACGACCCGACCAATCATTTTGCTTTCTAGAACCCCGTTCCCCTAAATAAGATTCCCTATATGTGCTTTTACTGTTTTATGACTTGCGGGGATGGTTAGTTCGGGATTTGGAAGGGTTCGCGTTGAAATCGGAACACTTAGTTCCTTATTATTGGATTAAAAAGGTTAAGTTTGACTTTGGTCAACATTTGTAATAAACTACTTCGGAACCGGGATTCGCTGGTCCCAATAGGTTCGTATGATAATTTTTGAGTTAGGAGTATGTTCAGATTGGATTTTGGATGACCCGGGAGTGTCTCGACGCTTAATATTGAAAGTTGACACATTGAAGGTTTTTCAAGTTCTTTAATTTTGGTTTGAAGTTGATTTTAGTGTTATCGAGGTCCGTTTGGGATTACAAGCTCGGGAATAGTTCCGTATGGTGATTTAAGACTTACATGCAAAATTTGGTGTCATTCTGAGTAGTTTAAGTATGATTCGGCGCGTTCAAAGTGAGTCGGAAGAACTTAAAGTTTATATGTTGATTCTATTTGGTTTTGGGTTGTGATTCTTAGTTTTGATGTCGTTTTCCGTGTTTTGAGGGTTCGAGCAAGTCCGTTTTATGATTTTGAACTTGTCGGTATGTTTAGATGAGGCATCGGGGGCCCCGGATGCCGTTCGGACGATGCTCGAAACTCGTTTGGACTTGGAAGAATTTGCTGAAGTAGCAGGGCTTTTGGGGTTCGTAACTGCGAAGGATTTGGCCGCAGGTGGGCACCGCAGAAGCGACTGGCTAGCCGTAGGTGCAAAACCGAGAGTCCGTGCGTAGCTATATTCCATGAGATATCCGGACAGTCTTAGATTTACATCATGCTTTAATTGTAATGTCATGCTTGTTATGCATATTAATTATCCTAAATAGAGCTGAGACTAGGGATTTTAAAGTTGAAAACTTCCAAGTTAGATTTCTTATTTGGGGAAAGAATTTAGGAAAACTTAATAACTTTGAAAAATACATGTCCTCTCGCGTCGCAAGTGCCTTCGCGAGCGAAGTAAACTTCTCTATTCTCATGGGAGCGGGCCGTTTGCTTCGGCAGTATAATAGACGCATCTATGGTTCATGCCGTTCGACCCTCGATAGTACACACAGTATTTTGGATCGAGCCGTACGACCTTGTCGTGATAAATTCTCGGAACCCGATTACACTTGATATTATGTTAGGGCTTGAGAGATATAATTTCTTTTATAACCGGAAGTGATTTGGAACTAGTATGTGTTAGATGAAGATTTTAGAATTTATTATCAGTTAAAGAATCATTTATTCACTGCTTGTTATTGTATTATTATTTCTATTTCCATATTCCATAACTGTTTAGAGTTTCTGCATTTTTTGTATTGGCGCATAGTAAGTGTCAATGTAAAACCCTCGTCACTACTTCTTCGAGGTTAGACTGGATACTTACTGGGTACATATTGTTTATGTACTCACACTACACTTCTGCACTAATCGTGTAGGATCTGAGGCAGGTGCATCTGGGAGTCATTCCGGCACACACCCTCAATACCCCGAGGCTTAGTGGTGAGCTGCTTCCGAGTCCGTTCTGCAGCACCCAGAGTCTCTCCTTTGCATTTACTTTCTGTCTACTCTATTTCAGACAGTAGTTTAGTATTTTGTATATTCTACTAGTAGCTCATACACTTGTGACACCAGGTAATGGAAATATGCTAGTAGACATTTGATGGTTTTTGAGTATTTATTACACCACACTTGCTCTCATATTTATTTACGCTTTATTTTATTGAATTTTTCATCTCTTACTTACTTACTTAATAAATAAAAATTAACCATATCGAAATTGTTAAAAAGAATAAATACATGTCTAGTTCACCGTTGGCTTGCCTAACGGCTACGTTGGGTACCATCACGGCCTATGGGAAAGATTAGGTCGTGACAAGTGGCTCCGGCATTTTTAAGCCCGAAAGGCATCACATTGTAGCAATATATGCCAAAGTTGGTTATGAACGAAGTCTTTTCCTGATCCCCCGGGTTCATTCTGATTTAGTTGTACCCGGAATAAGCATCAAGGAAACTCATCAACTCATGTCCGGCCATTGTATCAATCATTTGATCAATGTTTGGAAATGGGAACAAGTCTTTTGGGAAGGCCTTATTCAAATCCTTATAATCTACGCACATGCAAAATTTATTATTCTTTTTTGGAACTATTACTATGTTAGCTAGCCAGTTAGGATACTTTACCTCCCGGATTTAACCGATATTAAGCAATCGAGTTACCTCTTCTTTGACTAACCTATTTCTGACCTCGGCAATCGGCCGCTTCTTTTGCCTTACCGGAGAGATGTTGGGGTCCAGGATTAACTTGTGCACGGCCACTTCTAGTGGAATACCTGTCATATTCACATGTGACCATGAAAAAAAATCAACATTAATTGTAAGAAATTCTATAAATCCTGGCCTGAACTTGGGGTTTAATCCTATCCCCAAGTGAAACTTCCTCTCTAAGAACTTCTCGAACAATGCGACTTGTTCGAGTTTTTCCGTTGTGGATTTGGTTGCGGCCGTTTCTTTCGGTACCTGGAAATACCTTGGTACCTGATAGGATTCTGATGGCTCCTCCCTTTTGTCGACTTTGTTTGGTTCGGGAGAGGGCATGGGTTCCTGTAATTGCTTTGCTGCATGCTCTTTCCCTTTACTGCTGGAAATCAAGATCGCGTTCATCTCCCTTGCTGCCGGTTGATCTCCTCTTATTTGTTTAATACCGTATAGAGTTGGGAATTTCAGAAGTTAATGGTATATTGATGGCACATCCTTCATCTCGTGTAGCCATGGTGTACCAAGAATAATGTTGTAGCCCATGTCGTCGTCTATTACTTCAAAAAAGGTAGTCTTCATGATCCCTTCGGCGTTTGTGGGCAGCAGGATATACCCTCGAGTTGTCACACTTTCTAAGTTGAACCAACGAGGAGCTTTGTGGCCGGAATGATACTCCCAGTTAGTTTGGCTTGTTCCAGCACTCTCCATTGAGTGATATTGGACGAACTTCCTGGGTCCACCAAAACACGTTTAATTTTAAGAACTAAAACATTAAGAGAAATTACCAGGGCATAGTTGTGGGGTAGTAGGAGTTCATCGGCGTCCTCCTCTGTAAAGGTGATATCATCCTCGGCGATTTCCCGAAATCTTTTGCTATGAATCACCGATACCTTTATCTTTTTTGCTGCCGAAAAAGTTACACCATTAATCTCGTTCCCCCAAAAAATCATGTTGATCGTTAGTCGATGAGTAGCTTCTCATATCTTCGAGGGTTTCACGTTATCCCAGTTACGGTCGTTGTTATTTTTAGCCTGATCGCTTAAGAATTCTCTGAGATGGCCGTTTTTCAGCAATGTCGCCACCTCCTCACGCAAATGTTGGCAGTCACCAGTCTAGTGGTTGTTATTCCCATGATACTCACACCACAAATTAGGATCCCTCTGAATGGGATCAGATCTCATCGGCCTCAGGAACCGTGCTTCCTTGATGTTCCTCATCGATGATACCAGCTCCACCACGTTGACATTGAAATTATACTCGGATAGTCTGGGGTAGGTGGAATCCTCGGAGCCTGATATCTCTATGTCCTGTAATGATATATTATTCCAGCCGCGGTAAGTTCTCCTATCGGTAGCGAACTTGTCCGTTGACCAAAAACCTTTACCGCGTCTTTCAGCTCTTTCGTAGGGCAAAAATCGTCCCTTAGAAGATCGTCGATTTGCATCAAAATCATCCTTCGACTTATCCTTGTTCTTCTTTTGATCCCGACCCTTGATTGATGCCAGGAAACCGAGATGGTCGTCTTTTATTCTTATCTTTGATTCGTAACGGTTGTGTATATCTACCCATGTAGTTGCCTAGAACCCGAGCAGGCTTTCTTTCAGTTTCTGGGAAGTGTCATAGCTCCTCAGGTTCAACCCCTTAGTAAATGCCTTAGCTGCTAATTCATCTGGCACGGCCGATAGCAGCATCCTTTCCTTCTGAAACCTGATCCTAAACTCTTGCAGCAATTCGACTCTCCTTGCGTAATTTTGAATATGTCGGCCTTTCGGGCCTATAACTTCCTGGCCCCGGCATGGGCCTTGATGAAAGAATTTGCGAGCATCTCAAAGGAATCTATTGAGTGCTCGGGTAAAAGTGAATACCATGTCAGGACCCCCTTCGTGAGGGTTTCCCCGAACTTCTTCAGCAGGACTGACTCAATCTCGTGTGAAGCTAAGTTGTTTCCTTTCACCGCCGTTGTGTATGTGGTGATGTGCTCCTAAGGATCCAAAGTTCCATTATATTTTGGTATATTTGGCATTATGAATCGCTTCAGGATTAACTCTGGTGCCATGCTCGGTTTGAAAGACAACTAGGTGTATTTCTTTGAGTCCGTTCCAACATCGGCGGTGCGCCCGGAATTTGTTCCATTCGGGTGTTTATTTCCCTCATAAACCGCACGAGCTCGGTTTTAAGGGGATCATTCCCGTTGTTGTTACCAGATCCGCTGCCATTCCCCCCGGCCCCGTTGCTGCCAACCTCACCCCTCGGGGTGTTGTTATCAACCCTTTACGCTGTTTGATTTGCGGGAGCACCGAGAGGAACTGGACCTCTTCCATTCACGTTGTTGGAAGCACGCGACAACGCTTTCCTCAATTCTATCATGGCCTGGTCTTACCGTGAGAGATGTCCCATGATGGCCTTTTGTTGTTATCTCAAGATCCTTACTGTTTCCGCAACGTGCTCGTCTTCGACGTTTTCAGGAGTCGTCTCACGAACATGTCGTGGATATTGCCCGCCATGGACTGACGTGGCTACGTCCTCTTCATTGCGGGTATCACTGATAGAATCTTCGAGTTGAGGTGGATTTTTTTGTGCCTCAACTTTATGTGCAATGTTGACATCATTATCTATCATCATTTACGCTGTTTTGCTAAGAAACAAAGAATCAAACAGATTAGTAATAGATGCAAGGATCAACTCAATTATGAAACTGTCTAATCCCCAAAGTGAGCGCCAAACATGTTACCCGTAAAATGGTACAGTTTATAACGTGGTTTATAGACAAGCGAATCGATTTGATCCCAAAGTGATAAGTAAATTAAATAATATGCAAGACTTAGCATTGAAATCTAGATAAGACAACAAACAGCTTGGTTCCGGGAGCAAGGCTTCCGAAGACATCAATAAGGATATCAATAGACATAAAATAAAGTATTATTGAGCTTAGAATAATGTGTAGCATAAGTTTGTAACAATATTTTCCTCTCTTACAATGGTTGTTGAAGTTACTATTTATAGCAACACCAAGGGAACAAGGTCCTAGGATCAAGCCCCTCTTAAATGACAATTATGGGGGCCATTGATGAATGTGTAACGGCAGGCTATGAATGCCAAAATTCTCTGTAACGGATTGTGTATTTAATACTGAGGAATAATTTTCATTGAATTACATCGGGTGGCAAATATTCGATTTTCCTCGTTAGCAATATTCCCTTCAGGGTCTGCCCGGTGTCAACCGAAGCTGCTGTCCCCGGTCTTGGTTTCCACTTGCCTCCTTTTCCGTCTGTCTCTGATTCCACGCGTCGCTCTATTATTCGAGTATTTAATATGAACCGATTTTATCCTATATAACAATATTTGAAACTTATTTATCAAAATTGTCCTAGTTTTATATATTATCGCCCTAAACAAGGATTGCTTATAAATTATATACAATCCATTATTAGTGTCTTAAACTAGGGGATTCAGTTATACCCTTTTCCCTTTTTCTCGCATCTCTTCTTTCCATATTCTCTGTCGCCTCTCTCCATATATTATTAGTGTCTTAAATTATGGGATTCAGGTACACCCTTTACTGTTTTTTCTCCTCTCCTCTTTCTAATAGTGCCTTAACTGTATTATAACAATTTTAATAATGTCGAACCACAATGACGTAAAATAGATCAAGACTTATTTGAGAATCAAATCTTGTAAAACTATTTTAATAGCTTGAACCAGAAAGTAGCGCCAAACCAAATCAATATAGATACCGATTATAGACAACACCTAAACCATACCAGTTGAATGCCGGAATTTCCAAATTGATACATTTACAACAACATATAAGCTAAAAATAAAATTTATAAGACTGATTATATAGTATAAAACTTATTTATAATTTATCTACAACTTTCATACATCATTTTACCAGTTAAATATAAATAAAATATTATACAACTTAAATACAATTTTCATATGAATTTTATACAAATATGTCTTTTGTATATGAATTTTATATATATTTTATGTGGTGTATTCTTTTTCTTATCTGAAATTTCAATCAAAACTTACTCTCTTAATACAATTTTGATATATATCAACAACTTTATGTAAAAAGAAAAAGTATTTATAACTTAAATATAAATTTCAAACAATAATTATACATTATACAACTATTTTTTAACTTTTAAATAATATTCAAATAAAACATAAATATAAATACAATAAAATACAACTTAAATACAATTTACATACAATTATAATACTACTTTAATACATCTTCTTCATCTTCGAGTTTCAATTTAAAAATTCAGCCAAAATCAACTTTAATCTTCACAAAATAACCTCAAAATTGAGATATGAACTCCAAAGAAGATTCTCGATCGTTTGTAACAACACTCAATCAAGACAAATAATAATCTAAAAAAATCAGATTCAAAATCAAAGTTTGACTGGTTCGATAGTGATAAACGACGACATCAAATCTATTATTGAATTCTCAGAAGAAAAAAAAGGAGATGAGAAAAGTGTCATGACCCAAAATCCATCCTTAGGAGTAGTGATGGAACCTAGTCTCCCAACTAGGTAAGTCGGTTACGCAACGTTATTTTAAACAATGAAAACATGAATTAAAAAAAATAGAGTTTAACATAAATGCGAAAATAAGAGTAATACAGGCCAAAGCGGCAAATAATTAACATAATATCCCAGAACTAGATGGTACAGAGTCGAAAGCTCTAACTGAATACACGAGATCAATCTCAAATACAGTACTGTCTGAAATACATAAACAGTAAAAATAAAATAAAAGGGTAACTCCAAGGCCTACAGTCAGATCATGCAGGGATATCTTGAAGTCTCCGGTATGTGCAATGACTCACTGTCGATCAGTCTGGTCCGAAGTACCTGCATCTGCACAAAAATATTCAGAAGCGTGGTATGAGTATACTACAATCGGTATCCAATAAGTATCAAGACTAACCTTAGTGGAGCAGTGACGAGGTTCGGTCGTTTGATACTCAGTAGACAACTAACCTATGCAATAAATATATCGAAGAAAACTAATAATTGAAATATAACTAATAGCAATAATCATAACCCCTTTAGAACATCTAATAACCACTCAATGTAGTAAAACCATTTTGATCGCGAAACATCAAATAGAGGTAAGGCATGTGATAAAATATCAAATACAATCATAAACTTAGGTAAGTGCCCAACGTAATCTTTTAGAAATAATTATGAAATAAGAATAACAACTCTGTCTCAACACAAACATAACAACAATGAGGACACCCCGATTACGCTGCATGTGCACATGAAAATGGTATGCCACCCTTATTTTGCCACATGCGCAATAGCTACCCTTATTTCACCACGTGGGCAGCCCGAGATAACACCACCCTTATTTTGCCACGTGGTCAGCCCAAGAATACAAGTGCATGATTAATGAATGTCAAGTTTCATGCTCCTGTACTGGTGTAAATAACATATTATCATCAATAATATACCCCCAGGTCATCACATACAATCTCTGACATAGCCACCTTTATCTCTCTATATTAACATTATCATAATAGCCACCCGTATCACTCCGTCCCGACAGTAAACACAATAGCCACTCGTATCGCTCCGCCTAGATAATATATCAATAACCACCCTTATCACTCCGCCCAGATAATATATCAATAGTCACCCTGTATCACTCCACACAATCAACAACAGTGAGATGCCACCCTTATGCTCCACATAGCAACAATTAACCCACACAACAATTCCACTTGTGTTAAAACCATAACAACACGACATATAAACTTGTACCACACTTACCCATATGCCACAACATTTCAAAAACAACAATTAATGTAACCTCAACATATAGCCCACGGTTCTGCCATAATGTGTACAAGAATCTCAATAGCAACAGAATGAAACTGTCACGAGCCAAAATCCCCTATAGGCCGCGATGGCGCCTAACGTCGCCGTCAAGCAAGCCAACGGTGAATTTTTAACATAATTACTCATTTTAATATTTTTGAAATCATAATTTCCATTAAATAAATAAAGTAAAAATCTAGTACTCGGTCAAACCCGGGATCCTCTTTACCAATTTTCGTATAAGGTATAAATTACAAGATAAAATGATAATAATTACGTGACTACAATAATGAACATTTACTAGGAACCCCCAAAACTCAGTGTCATGAGTGCATGAGTATCTACTAAGAAATATAATAAAATACAATATCTGTCTGGAATACAAGTTAGACAGGAAAATGTAAGTAACTCTGATGGAGACTCTGTATTCTGCGGATCGTAACATGGAACGCAGCTCACCATAAAGTCCTCACAATAGCCGCACCTCTGCCCCCAAAAGACCACAAGAAATATATATATACCTGCACAATAAGTGCAGAAGTGTAGCATGAGTGCGTAAATCAACGTGTACCAAGTAAGTATCTAGCCTAACCCCGAAGAAGTAGTGACGAGAGGTCGACATCGACACTTATTAGCGGTCCAATATATCAAGTGGAATAGAAAGTAAACAAGTATGAGGCATAGTAAAAGTAAATAAACAATGTAAACCGATATAGGTACGCAGTACGATCCTCCTCTAAACAATAAATACAAGCTCTTAGTTATCGGTCACCTCCTCAACCAGAGTATATATGTTAAATGGTCCCCACCAGATAGATCGTCACAACTCAATTCAGGAAAGCTTACGGATACGATGGCTTCTTGTCAAATATTACACACGACGCTATCGAGGCAAACGGCCCGATCCCACAAGAGTATTTATAGAAATGCCGAGGCAAACGGCCCGATCCCATAATAATGTATGCACAGTCGAGGGTCGAACGAGATGTTTAACTTATAACCCTATTGGAAGTGGATCTCCATGGGTGTAGCGAAGGAATTGAAAGTTATCTTTAGAAATTAGAGAACACAATTATACTTTTAAAAAAAGTCAGATAACTGTCCCTTTCTAGGTAGTTTAAACTTGCTATTAAATGGTTTAACAAAGAAAGAACGTACATTTAATTATGAAATAAGTCTAAACAATAATACTTTTAAGAAAAGTAGTAAGAATAATACTGAGAGAGAGTGGATATGATGATTCTTACTATATCATTTCAAGCGTGTAGAACAGAAATTCCAGTGCGCGCTTTCTCTATATAAATAGGTATACTGTATACAACACTAAACACATGGAAGAAGCTAAGTTCAAAGGTTATTCTTAAACGTTGACGTGCACAAAGCCAAAAAAGAAAATGTATCTCACTAGTCCTTTAAAATGGTATTCTTATTAGTTGCTAGAAAATATTTACGAATAGATATACATATTTTATAAAGCCAACGGTTGGAGCTTTTCCTTAAAAGGCAACGGTTGAAAGAAGGTTATTTCATTATTAATCTGAAGCATCTTAAGATACACAACTCTTCAGAACAATTTCCTCCGTCTTTTGGTTCAAATAATATTAACTATTAATAAATTATACATTTTCTTTATAAGTAGGGTATCTAAATTATTTAGAAGGATATTTAGGCAAGCACGGGAAGGGGAGGTGAGGCTGGACTCGCATGTCATCCCTAGGAGAAGGAGTTTTAAGTACCTTGGGTCTATTATTCAGGGGGATGGGGAGATTGATGAAGATGTCACACATCGTATTGGGGCGGGATGGATGAAATAGAGACTCGCTTCAGGTATTTTGTATGACAAGAAGGTGCCACCGAAACTTAAGGATAAGTTCTACAGAGTGGTGGTCAGACCAACGATGTTGTATGGGGCTGAGTGTTGGCCAGTCAAGATCGCTCATGTTCAGAAGATGAAGGTAGCAGAGATGAGGATGTTGAGATGGATATGCGGGCACACCAGGTTAGATAGGATCAGAAATGAGGCTATTCGCGACAAGGTGGGTGTGGCCTCTATTGAGGATAAGATGCGGGAAGCGCGGCTCAGGCGGTTTGGTAATGTGAGGAGGAAGAGTACAAACGCCCCGGTGAGGAGGTGTGAGAGGTTGACATTGGAGGGCCTACAGAGAGGTGGAGGTAGGCCAAAGAAGAGGCGGGGATAGGTGATTAGGCAAGACATGGTACTACTTCAGCTGACCAAGGACATGACCCTTGATAGGAAGGTATGGAGGTCGATGATTAGGGCAGTAGAGTAGGTAGTATAGAGTGTTCATAATAGTAGTATTGGTACGCAGTCTAGCTTTCTGTTGGTAGTAGGTTTTTATGACTAATCGTTATTTTCTTTTATTGTTGATCACCTTACTGTCTTGTTGTGTTTATTCTGCTTTTATATGGCTTTTTGGTACTGTTCCTTTTTGTCTATATTTTCATTAATGTGGTGCTTATGCTTTCCTAAGCCGATGGTCTATTGGAAACAACCTTTCTATCCTCGCAAGGTAAAGGTAAGGTCTGCATACACACTACCCTCCCCATACCCTACGGTGTGGGATAATACTGGGTATGTTGTTGTTGTTGTTGCTGATACTTAGGTAATTTAACTTTTAAGTTTTGGGGTTCCCACTTTTAATATAGTACTAGCCTTTCGGTAACGCGCGTGTGTATTCTGTCTTTATAAATGTTAAATAATATAAATATTATATTAAAATTTGTGTTTGACCCATAGAATAAAAGTGAAAACAAAAGTCTTAAGTACAAAAATAATGATTGTCGATTCTATTTAGCCAACTCAACGAAGGAAAAAACTCTACCTTAGAAGTCAATAGTCCTTTGTCAATATATTCAAAACTTAAATTTTGTTAACGTTTAATAATTTTATTAGTCAATTTCACAAATTTTCATGTTTACTTTTTAGTTTTAGCCATAACGCATAACTGCTTTTATGATTTAAAAGTTTTTTGATTTTGTTTGGAGATCTATTTATTTTTTATTCTTAAATACACAAATAAAGTCAGCTAACTGAGAGAAGTTGTTTTTTTCTTCAGGAGAACAAAAAATAAAATTTTCTATTTATTTAATCTATAGAAAATAATATGATAGCTTGCTGATCAATTTAAGTTTTAGTTATATATCTCATATTTTTTTGTGGTTTTCTTAATTAAGGTGTCACGACCCAACATCTACAATAGGTCGTGATAACGCCTAACACCGTCGTCAGGCAAGCCAACGGTGATTTACCAATTTAATTACTTATTTTAGTATTTTGAAATAATAATTTTCCTTAAATGAACAGTATAAGATACAATTTACGGAGTGAATAAAAATATTTACACGAACCACAATAGTGAACAAACCATAGGAACCCCTAAAACCCGGTGTCACAAGTGCATGAGCATCAACTAAGAAATATAATAAAATACAACATCTATCTGGAATACAAGTTAGACAGGAAGATATAAATAACTCTAATGGAGACTCTGCAGGCTGCAGATCGTAACATGAGATGCAGCTCACGGTAAAGTCCCCGAAATGGCCGAGCCCCTGCGCCCAAACACCACCGGACATATGTGTACCTGCACAAAAAGTGCAACAAGTGTAGTATGAGTACGTAAATCAATGCATACCCAATAAGTATCGAGCCTAATCCCATAGAAGTAGTGATGAGGGGTAGAGATCGACACTTACTAGTGGTCCAATAAGACAGATACAGTAGAAGTAAACATATGTGAATAAGAGAAGATAAATGAAGTAGCAAGTATAATACGTGGTACAATCCTCCTCCCAGCAATAACTCAAACTCTCATCTAGCAACTACCTCCTTAATCGGAGTATGTATGTGTGTGTGTGTGTGTGTGTAT